>JASGCC010000818.1:0-53541 GCA_030067915.1 Hydractinia echinata
AGTCATTTTTTACTGTGGACCAATCCTAGCCGTTAGCACGCGCTGAAGAAATAGAGACAGTTTCAAAAACTACATTTCATTGCTTTCTAACGGTATCAGTCCGTTTGAGTTACAACGGTTGCGTCACATATTCGTCCAACATGTATTTAGCGATATTTTCTGACATTACTAGGTTGCATCGCTTTTAACAGTTGAAACGATTGACTGTGGGACTTAATTGAACTGATTTTGGACTTTGACCTATATAAATGTGATAAATGATACAATTGGACTCCAAGAAATAACATTCTTCTTAATTTGACATGATTGCTGGAACTCAGCGATTACACTGGGCGCTGTGGTAGCGCTTTATTTAAAATTTAGATAAATAAGTCATTTTTTACTGTGGGACCAATCCTAGCCGTTAGCGCGCGCTGAAGAAATAGAGACAGTTTCAAAACTACATTTCATTGACTTTCTAACGGTATCATCCGTTTGAGTTACAACGGTTGCGTCACATATTCGTACCAACATGTATTTAGCGATATTTTTCTGATATTACTAGGTTGCATCGCTTTTAACAGTGAAACGATTGACTGTGGGACTTAATTGAACTGATTTTGGACTTTGACCTTATAAATGTGATAAATGAGACAATTGGACTCCAAGAAATAACATTCTTCTTAATTTGACATGATTGCTGGAACTCAGCGATTACACTGGGCGCTGTGGTAGCGCTTTATTTAAAAATTTAGATAAATAAGTCATTTTTTACTGTGGGACCAATCCTAGCCGTTAGCGCGCGCTGAAGAAATAGAGACAGTTTCAAAAACTACATTTCATTGACTTTCTAACGGTATCAGTCCGTTTGAGTTACAACGGTTGCGTCACATATTCGTACCAACATGTATTTAGCGATTTTTCTGATTTACTAGGTTGCATCGCTTTTAACAGTGAAACGATTGACTGTGGGACTTAATTGAACTGATTTTGGACTTTGACCTTATAAATGTGATAAATGAGACAATTGGACTCCAAGAAATAACATTCTTCTTAATTTGACATGATTGCTGGAACTCAGCGATTACACTGGGCGCTGTGGTAGCGCTTTATTTAAAAATTTAGATAAATAAGTCATTTTTTACTGTGGGACCAATCCTAGCCGTTAGCGCGCGCTGAAGAAATAGAGACAGTTTCAAAAACTACATTTCATTGACTTTCTAACGGTATCAGTCCGTTTGAGTTACAACGGTTGCGTCACATATTCGTACCAACATGTATTTAGCGATATTTTTCTGATATTACTAGGTTGCATCGCTTTTAACAGTGAAACGATTGACTGTGGGACTTAATTGAACTGATTTTGGACTTTGACCTTATAAATGTGATAAATGAGACAATTGGACTCCAAGAAATAACATTCTTCTTAATTTGACATGATTGCTGGAACTCAGCGATTACACTGGGCGCTGTGGTAGCGCTTTATTTAAAAATTTAGATAAATAAGTCATTTTTTACTGTGGGACCAATCCTAGCCGTTAGCGCGCGCTGAAGAAATAGAGACAGTTTCAAAAACTACATTTCATTGACTTTCTAACGGTATCAGTCCGTTTGAGTTACAACGGTTGCGTCACATATTCGTACCAACATGTATTTAGCGATATTTTTCTGATATTACTAGGTTGCATCGCTTTTAACAGTGAAACGATTGACTGTGGGACTTAATTGAACTGATTTTGGACTTTGACCTTATAAATGTGATAAATGAGACAATTGGACTCCAAGAAATAACATTCTTCTTAATTTGACATGATTGCTGGAACTCAGCGATTACACTGGGCGCTGTGGTAGCGCTTTATTTAAAATTTAGATAAATAAGTCATTTTTTACTGTGGGACCAATCCTAGCCGTTAGCGCGCGCTGAAGAAATAGAGACAGTTTCAAAAACTACATTTCATTGACTTTCTAACGGTATCAGTCCGTTTGAGTTACAACGGTTGCGTCACATATTCGTACCAACATGTATTTAGCGATATTTTTCTGATATTACTAGGTTGCATCGCTTTTAACAGTGAAACGATTGACTGTGGGACTTAATTGAACTGATTTTGGACTTTGACCTTATAAATGTGATAAATGAGACAATTGGACTCCAAGAAATAACATTCTTCTTAATTTGACATGATTGCTGGAACTCAGCGATTACACTGGGCGCTGTGGTAGCGCTTTATTTAAAAATTTAGATAAATAAGTCATTTTTTACTGTGGGACCAATCCTAGCCGTTAGCGCGCGCTGAAGAAATAGAGACAGTTTCAAAAACTACATTTCATTGACTTTCTAACGGTATCAGTCCGTTTGAGTTACAACGGTTGCGTCACATATTCGTACCAACATGTATTTAGCGATATTTTTCTGATATTACTAGGTTGCATCGCTTTTAACAGTGAAACGATTGACTGTGGGACTTAATTGAACTGATTTTGGACTTTGACCTTATAAATGTGATAAATGAGACAATTGGACTCCAAGAAATAACATTCTTCTTAATTTGACATGATTGCTGGAACTCAGCGATTACACTGGGCGCTGTGGTAGCGCTTTATTTAAAAATTTAGATAAATAAGTCATTTTTTACTGTGGGACCAATCCTAGCCGTTAGCGCGCTGAAGAAATAGAGACAGTTTCAAAAACTACATTTCATTGACTTTCTAACGGTATCAGTCCGTTTGAGTTACAACGGTTGCGTCACATATTCGTACCAACATGTATTTAGCGATATTTTTCTGATATTACTAGGTTGCATCGCTTTTAACAGTGAAACGATTGACTGTGGGACTTAATTGAACTGATTTTGGACTTTGACCTTATAAATGTGATAAATGAGACAATTGGACTCCAAGAAATAACATTCTTCTTAATTTGACATGATTGCTGGAACTCAGCGATTACACTGGGCGCTGTGGTAGCGCTTTATTTAAAAATTTAGATAAATAAGTCATTTTTTACTGTGGGACCAATCCTAGCCGTTAGCGCGCGCTGAAGAAATAGAGACAGTTTCAAAAACTACATTTCATTGACTTTCTAACGGTATCAGTCCGTTTGAGTTACAACGGTTGCGTCACATATTCGTACCAACATGTATTTAGCGATATTTTTCTGATATTACTAGGTTGCATCGCTTTTAACAGTGAAACGATTGACTGTGGGACTTAATTGAACTGATTTTGGACTTTGACCTTATAAATGTGATAAATGAGACAATTGGACTCCAAGAAATAACATTCTTCTTAATTTGACATGATTGCTGGAACTCAGCGATTACACTGGGCGCTGTGGTAGCGCTTTATTTAAAAATTTAGATAAATAAGTCATTTTTTACTGTGGGACCAATCCTAGCCGTTAGCGCGCGCTGAAGAAATAGAGACAGTTTCAAAAACTACATTTCATTGACTTTCTAACGGTATCAGTCCGTTTGAGTTACAACGGTTGCGTCACATATTCGTACCAACATGTATTTAGCGATATTTTTCTGATATTACTAGGTTGCATCGCTTTTAACAGTGAAACGATTGACTGTGGGACTTAATTGAACTGATTTTGGACTTTGACCTTATAAATGTGATAAATGAGACAATTGGACTCCAAGAAATAACATTCTTCTTAATTTGACATGATTGCTGGAACTCAGCGATTACACTGGGCGCTGTGGTAGCGCTTTATTTAAAAATTTAGATAAATAAGTCATTTTTTACTGTGGGACCAATCCTAGCCGTTAGCGCGCGCTGAAGAAATAGAGACAGTTTCAAAAACTACATTTCATTGACTTTCTAACGGTATCAGTCCGTTTGAGTTACAACGGTTGCGTCACATATTCGTACCAACATGTATTTAGCGATATTTTTCTGATATTACTAGGTTGCATCGCTTTTAACAGTGAAACGATTGACTGTGGGACTTAATTGAACTGATTTTGGACTTTGACCTTATAAATGTGATAAATGAGACAATTGGACTCCAAGAAATAACATTCTTCTTAATTTGACATGATTGCTGGAACTCAGCGATTACACTGGGCGCTGTGGTAGCGCTTTATTTAAAAATTTAGATAAATAAGTCATTTTTTACTGTGGGACCAATCCTAGCCGTTAGCGCGCGCTGAAGAAATAGAGACAGTTTCAAAAACTACATTTCATTGACTTTCTAACGGTATCAGTCCGTTTGAGTTACAACGGTTGCGTCACATATTCGTACCAACATGTATTTAGCGATATTTTTCTGATATTACTAGGTTGCATCGCTTTTAACAGTGAAACGATTGACTGTGGGACTTAATTGAACTGATTTTGGACTTTGACCTTATAAATGTGATAAATGAGACAATTGGACTCCAAGAAATAACATTCTTCTTAATTTGACATGATTGCTGGAACTCAGCGATTACACTGGGCGCTGTGGTAGCGCTTTATTTAAAAATTTAGATAAATAAGTCATTTTTTACTGTGGGACCAATCCTAGCCGTTAGCGCGCGCTGAAGAAATAGAGACAGTTTCAAAAACTACATTTCATTGACTTTCTAACGGTATCAGTCCGTTTGAGTTACAACGGTTGCGTCACATATTCGTACCAACATGTATTTAGCGATATTTTTCTGATATTACTAGGTTGCATCGCTTTTAACAGTGAAACGATTGACTGTGGGACTTAATTGAACTGATTTTGGACTTTGACCTTATAAATGTGATAAATGAGACAATTGGACTCCAAGAAATAACATTCTTCTTAATTTGACATGATTGCTGGAACTCAGCGATTACACTGGGCGCTGTGGTAGCGCTTTATTTAAAAATTTAGATAAATAAGTCATTTTTTACTGTGGGACCAATCCTAGCCGTTAGCGCGCGCTGAAGAAATAGAGACAGTTTCAAAAACTACATTTCATTGACTTTCTAACGGTATCAGTCCGTTTGAGTTACAACGGTTGCGTCACATATTCGTACCAACATGTATTTAGCGATATTTTTCTGATATTACTAGGTTGCATCGCTTTTAACAGTGAAACGATTGACTGTGGGACTTAATTGAACTGATTTTGGACTTTGACCTTATAAATGTGATAAATGAGACAATTGGACTCCAAGAAATAACATTCTTCTTAATTTGACATGATTGCTGGAACTCAGCAATTACACTGGGCGCTGTGGTAGCGCTTTATTTAAAAATTTAGATAAATAAGTCATTTTTTACTGTGGGACCAATCCTAGCCGTTAGCGCGCGCTGAAGAAATAGAGACAGTTTCAAAAACTACATTTCATTGACTTTCTAACGGTATCAGTCCGTTTGAGTTACAACGGTTGCGTCACATATTCGTACCAACATGTATTTAGCGATATTTTTCTGATATTACTAGGTTGCATCGCTTTTAACAGTGAAACGATTGACTGTGGGACTTAATTGAACTGATTTTGGACTTTGACCTTATAAATGTGATAAATGAGACAATTGGACTCCAAGAAATAACATTCTTCTTAATTTGACATGATTGCTGGAACTCAGCGATTACACTGGGCGCTGTGGTAGCGCTTTATTTAAAAATTTAGATAAATAAGTCATTTTTTACTGTGGGACCAATCCTAGCCGTTAGCGCGCGCTGAAGAAATAGAGACAGTTTCAAAAACTACATTTCATTGACTTTCTAACGGTATCAGTCCGTTTGAGTTACAACGGTTGCGTCACATATTCGTACCAACATGTATTTAGCGATATTTTTCTGATATTACTAGGTTGCATCGCTTTTAACAGTGAAACGATTGACTGTGGGACTTAATTGAACTGATTTTGGACTTTGACCTTATAAATGTGATAAATGAGACAATTGGACTCCAAGAAATAACATTCTTCTTAATTTGACATGATTGCTGGAACTCAGCGATTACACTGGGCGCTGTGGTAGCGCTTTATTTAAAAATTTAGATAAATAAGTCATTTTTTACTGTGGGACCAATCCTAGCCGTTAGCGCGCGCTGAAGAAATAGAGACAGTTTCAAAAACTACATTTCATTGACTTTCTAACGGTATCAGTCCGTTTGAGTTACAACGGTTGCGTCACATATTCGTACCAACATGTATTTAGCGATATTTTTCTGATATTACTAGGTTGCATCGCTTTTAACAGTGAAACGATTGACTGTGGGACTTAATTGAACTGATTTTGGACTTTGACCTTATAAATGTGATAAATGAGACAATTGGACTCCAAGAAATAACATTCTTCTTAATTTGACATGATTGCTGGAACTCAGCGATTACACTGGGCGCTGTGGTAGCGCTTTATTTAAAAATTTAGATAAATAAGTCATTTTTTACTGTGGGACCAATCCTAGCCGTTAGCGCGCGCTGAAGAAATAGAGACAGTTTCAAAAACTACATTTCATTGACTTTCTAACGGTATCAGTCCGTTTGAGTTACAACGGTTGCGTCACATATTCGTACCAACATGTATTTAGCGATATTTTTCTGATATTACTAGGTTGCATCGCTTTTAACAGTGAAACGATTGACTGTGGGACTTAATTGAACTGATTTTGGACTTTGACCTTATAAATGTGATAAATGAGACAATTGGACTCCAAGAAATAACATTCTTCTTAATTTGACATGATTGCTGGAACTCAGCAATTACACTGGGCGCTGTGGTAGCGCTTTATTTAAAAATTTAGATAAATAAGTCATTTTTTACTGTGGGACCAATCCTAGCCGTTAGCGCGCGCTGAAGAAATAGAGACAGTTTCAAAAACTACATTTCATTGACTTTCTAACGGTATCAGTCCGTTTGAGTTACAACGGTTGCGTCACATATTCGTACCAACATGTATTTAGCGATATTTTTCTGATATTACTAGGTTGCATCGCTTTTAACAGTGAAACGATTGACTGTGGGACTTAATTGAACTGATTTTGGACTTTGACCTTATAAATGTGATAAATGAGACAATTGGACTCCAAGAAATAACATTCTTCTTAATTTGACATGATTGCTGGAACTCAGCGATTACACTGGGCGCTGTGGTAGCGCTTTATTTAAAAATTTAGATAAATAAGTCATTTTTTACTGTGGGACCAATCCTAGCCGTTAGCGCGCGCTGAAGAAATAGAGACAGTTTCAAAAACTACATTTCATTGACTTTCTAACGGTATCAGTCCGTTTGAGTTACAACGGTTGCGTCACATATTCGTACCAACATGTATTTAGCGATATTTTTCTGATATTACTAGGTTGCATCGCTTTTAACAGTGAAACGATTGACTGTGGGACTTAATTGAACTGATTTTGGACTTTGACCTTATAAATGTGATAAATGAGACAATTGGACTCCAAGAAATAACATTCTTCTTAATTTGACATGATTGCTGGAACTCAGCGATTACACTGGGCGCTGTGGTAGCGCTTTATTTAAAAATTTAGATAAATAAGTCATTTTTTACTGTGGGACCAATCCTAGCCGTTAGCGCGCGCTGAAGAAATAGAGACAGTTTCAAAAACTACATTTCATTGACTTTCTAACGGTATCAGTCCGTTTGAGTTACAACGGTTGCGTCACATATTCGTACCAACATGTATTTAGCGATATTTTTCTGATATTACTAGGTTGCATCGCTTTTAACAGTGAAACGATTGACTGTGGGACTTAATTGAACTGATTTTGGACTTTGACCTTATAAATGTGATAAATGAGACAATTGGACTCCAAGAAATAACATTCTTCTTAATTTGACATGATTGCTGGAACTCAGCAATTACACTGGGCGCTGTGGTAGCGCTTTATTTAAAAATTTAGATAAATAAGTCATTTTTTACTGTGGGACCAATCCTAGCCGTTAGCGCGCGCTGAAGAAATAGAGACAGTTTCAAAAACTACATTTCATTGACTTTCTAACGGTATCAGTCCGTTTGAGTTACAACGGTTGCGTCACATATTCGTACCAACATGTATTTAGCGATATTTTTCTGATATTACTAGGTTGCATCGCTTTTAACAGTGAAACGATTGACTGTGGGACTTAATTGAACTGATTTTGGACTTTGACCTTATAAATGTGATAAATGAGACAATTGGACTCCAAGAAATAACATTCTTCTTAATTTGACATGATTGCTGGAACTCAGCGATTACACTGGGCGCTGTGGTAGCGCTTTATTTAAAAATTTAGATAAATAAGTCATTTTTTACTGTGGGACCAATCCTAGCCGTTAGCGCGCGCTGAAGAAATAGAGACAGTTTCAAAAACTACATTTCATTGACTTTCTAACGGTATCAGTCCGTTTGAGTTACAACGGTTGCGTCACATATTCGTACCAACATGTATTTAGCGATATTTTTCTGATATTACTAGGTTGCATCGCTTTTAACAGTGAAACGATTGACTGTGGGACTTAATTGAACTGATTTTGGACTTTGACCTTATAAATGTGATAAATGAGACAATTGGACTCCAAGAAATAACATTCTTCTTAATTTGACATGATTGCTGGAACTCAGCGATTACACTGGGCGCTGTGGTAGCGCTTTATTTAAAAATTTAGATAAATAAGTCATTTTTTACTGTGGGACCAATCCTAGCCGTTAGCGCGCGCTGAAGAAATAGAGACAGTTTCAAAAACTACATTTCATTGACTTTCTAACGGTATCAGTCCGTTTGAGTTACAACGGTTGCGTCACATATTCGTACCAACATGTATTTAGCGATATTTTTCTGATATTACTAGGTTGCATCGCTTTTAACAGTGAAACGATTGACTGTGGGACTTAATTGAACTGATTTTGGACTTTGACCTTATAAATGTGATAAATGAGACAATTGGACTCCAAGAAATAACATTCTTCTTAATTTGACATGATTGCTGGAACTCAGCGATTACACTGGGCGCTGTGGTAGCGCTTTATTTAAAAATTTAGATAAATAAGTCATTTTTTACTGTGGGACCAATCCTAGCCGTTAGCGCGCGCTGAAGAAATAGAGACAGTTTCAAAAACTACATTTCATTGACTTTCTAACGGTATCAGTCCGTTTGAGTTACAACGGTTGCGTCACATATTCGTACCAACATGTATTTAGCGATATTTTTCTGATATTACTAGGTTGCATCGCTTTTAACAGTGAAACGATTGACTGTGGGACTTAATTGAACTGATTTTGGACTTTGACCTTATAAATGTGATAAATGAGACAATTGGACTCCAAGAAATAACATTCTTCTTAATTTGACATGATTGCTGGAACTCAGCGATTACACTGGGCGCTGTGGTAGCGCTTTATTTAAAAATTTAGATAAATAAGTCATTTTTTACTGTGGGACCAATCCTAGCCGTTAGCGCGCGCTGAAGAAATAGAGACAGTTTCAAAAACTACATTTCATTGACTTTCTAACGGTATCAGTCCGTTTGAGTTACAACGGTTGCGTCACATATTCGTACCAACATGTATTTAGCGATATTTTTCTGATATTACTAGGTTGCATCGCTTTTAACAGTGAAACGATTGACTGTGGGACTTAATTGAACTGATTTTGGACTTTGACCTTATAAATGTGATAAATGAGACAATTGGACTCCAAGAAATAACATTCTTCTTAATTTGACATGATTGCTGGAACTCAGCGATTACACTGGGCGCTGTGGTAGCGCTTTATTTAAAAATTTAGATAAATAAGTCATTTTTTACTGTGGGACCAATCCTAGCCGTTAGCGCGCGCTGAAGAAATAGAGACAGTTTCAAAAACTACATTTCATTGACTTTCTAACGGTATCAGTCCGTTTGAGTTACAACGGTTGCGTCACATATTCGTACCAACATGTATTTAGCGATATTTTTCTGATATTACTAGGTTGCATCGCTTTTAACAGTGAAACGATTGACTGTGGGACTTAATTGAACTGATTTTGGACTTTGACCTTATAAATGTGATAAATGAGACAATTGGACTCCAAGAAATAACATTCTTCTTAATTTGACATGATTGCTGGAACTCAGCGATTACACTGGGCGCTGTGGTAGCGCTTTATTTAAAAATTTAGATAAATAAGTCATTTTTTACTGTGGGACCAATCCTAGCCGTTAGCGCGCGCTGAAGAAATAGAGACAGTTTCAAAAACTACATTTCATTGACTTTCTAACGGTATCAGTCCGTTTGAGTTACAACGGTTGCGTCACATATTCGTACCAACATGTATTTAGCGATATTTTTCTGATATTACTAGGTTGCATCGCTTTTAACAGTGAAACGATTGACTGTGGGACTTAATTGAACTGATTTTGGACTTTGACCTTATAAATGTGATAAATGAGACAATTGGACTCCAAGAAATAACATTCTTCTTAATTTGACATGATTGCTGGAACTCAGCGATTACACTGGGCGCTGTGGTAGCGCTTTATTTAAAAATTTAGATAAATAAGTCATTTTTTACTGTGGGACCAATCCTAGCCGTTAGCGCGCGCTGAAGAAATAGAGACAGTTTCAAAAACTACATTTCATTGACTTTCTAACGGTATCAGTCCGTTTGAGTTACAACGGTTGCGTCACATATTCGTACCAACATGTATTTAGCGATATTTTTCTGATATTACTAGGTTGCATCGCTTTTAACAGTGAAACGATTGACTGTGGGACTTAATTGAACTGATTTTGGACTTTGACCTTATAAATGTGATAAATGAGACAATTGGACTCCAAGAAATAACATTCTTCTTAATTTGACATGATTGCTGGAACTCAGCGATTACACTGGGCGCTGTGGTAGCGCTTTATTTAAAAATTTAGATAAATAAGTCATTTTTTACTGTGGGACCAATCCTAGCCGTTAGCGCGCGCTGAAGAAATAGAGACAGTTTCAAAAACTACATTTCATTGACTTTCTAACGGTATCAGTCCGTTTGAGTTACAACGGTTGCGTCACATATTCGTACCAACATGTATTTAGCGATATTTTTCTGATATTACTAGGTTGCATCGCTTTTAACAGTGAAACGATTGACTGTGGGACTTAATTGAACTGATTTTGGACTTTGACCTTATAAATGTGATAAATGAGACAATTGGACTCCAAGAAATAACATTCTTCTTAATTTGACATGATTGCTGGAACTCAGCGATTACACTGGGCGCTGTGGTAGCGCTTTATTTAAAAATTTAGATAAATAAGTCATTTTTTACTGTGGGACCAATCCTAGCCGTTAGCGCGCGCTGAAGAAATAGAGACAGTTTCAAAAACTACATTTCATTGACTTTCTAACGGTATCAGTCCGTTTGAGTTACAACGGTTGCGTCACATATTCGTACCAACATGTATTTAGCGATATTTTTCTGATATTACTAGGTTGCATCGCTTTTAACAGTGAAACGATTGACTGTGGGACTTAATTGAACTGATTTTGGACTTTGACCTTATAAATGTGATAAATGAGACAATT
Source organism: Hydractinia echinata (assembly GCA_030067915.1). NCBI lineage: Eukaryota > Metazoa > Cnidaria > Hydrozoa > Anthoathecata > Hydractiniidae > Hydractinia > Hydractinia echinata. The sequence goes on from JASGCC010000818.1 coordinate 11,450, forward strand.
GGACTCCAAGAAATAACATTCTTCTTAATTTGACATGATTGCTGGAACTCAGCGATTACACTGGGCGCTGTGGTAGCGCTTTATTTAAAAATTTAGATAAATAAGTCATTTTTTACTGTGGGACCAATCCTAGCCGTTAGCGCGCGCTGAAGAAATAGAGACAGTTTCAAAAACTACATTTCATTGACTTTCTAACGGTATCAGTCCGTTTGAGTTACAACGGTTGCGTCACATATTCGTACCAACATGTATTTAGCGATATTTTTCTGATATTACTAGGTTGCATCGCTTTTAACAGTGAAACGATTGACTGTGGGACTTAATTGAACTGATTTTGGACTTTGACCTTATAAATGTGATAAATGAGACAATTGGACTCCAAGAAATAACATTCTTCTTAATTTGACATGATTGCTGGAACTCAGCGATTACACTGGGCGCTGTGGTAGCGCTTTATTTAAAAATTTAGATAAATAAGTCATTTTTTACTGTGGGACCAATCCTAGCCGTTAGCGCGCGCTGAAGAAATAGAGACAGTTTCAAAAACTACATTTCATTGACTTTCTAACGGTATCAGTCCGTTTGAGTTACAACGGTTGCGTCACATATTCGTACCAACATGTATTTAGCGATATTTTTCTGATATTACTAGGTTGCATCGCTTTTAACAGTGAAACGATTGACTGTGGGACTTAATTGAACTGATTTTGGACTTTGACCTTATAAATGTGATAAATGAGACAATTGGACTCCAAGAAATAACATTCTTCTTAATTTGACATGATTGCTGGAACTCAGCGATTACACTGGGCGCTGTGGTAGCGCTTTATTTAAAAATTTAGATAAATAAGTCATTTTTTACTGTGGGACCAATCCTAGCCGTTAGCGCGCGCTGAAGAAATAGAGACAGTTTCAAAAACTACATTTCATTGACTTTCTAACGGTATCAGTCCGTTTGAGTTACAACGGTTGCGTCACATATTCGTACCAACATGTATTTAGCGATATTTTTCTGATATTACTAGGTTGCATCGCTTTTAACAGTGAAACGATTGACTGTGGGACTTAATTGAACTGATTTTGGACTTTGACCTTATAAATGTGATAAATGAGACAATTGGACTCCAAGAAATAACATTCTTCTTAATTTGACATGATTGCTGGAACTCAGCGATTACACTGGGCGCTGTGGTAGCGCTTTATTTAAAAATTTAGATAAATAAGTCATTTTTTACTGTGGGACCAATCCTAGCCGTTAGCGCGCGCTGAAGAAATAGAGACAGTTTCAAAAACTACATTTCATTGACTTTCTAACGGTATCAGTCCGTTTGAGTTACAACGGTTGCGTCACATATTCGTACCAACATGTATTTAGCGATATTTTTCTGATATTACTAGGTTGCATCGCTTTTAACAGTGAAACGATTGACTGTGGGACTTAATTGAACTGATTTTGGACTTTGACCTTATAAATGTGATAAATGAGACAATTGGACTCCAAGAAATAACATTCTTCTTAATTTGACATGATTGCTGGAACTCAGCGATTACACTGGGCGCTGTGGTAGCGCTTTATTTAAAAATTTAGATAAATAAGTCATTTTTTACTGTGGGACCAATCCTAGCCGTTAGCGCGCGCTGAAGAAATAGAGACAGTTTCAAAAACTACATTTCATTGACTTTCTAACGGTATCAGTCCGTTTGAGTTACAACGGTTGCGTCACATATTCGTACCAACATGTATTTAGCGATATTTTTCTGATATTACTAGGTTGCATCGCTTTTAACAGTGAAACGATTGACTGTGGGACTTAATTGAACTGATTTTGGACTTTGACCTTATAAATGTGATAAATGAGACAATTGGACTCCAAGAAATAACATTCTTCTTAATTTGACATGATTGCTGGAACTCAGCGATTACACTGGGCGCTGTGGTAGCGCTTTATTTAAAAATTTAGATAAATAAGTCATTTTTTACTGTGGGACCAATCCTAGCCGTTAGCGCGCGCTGAAGAAATAGAGACAGTTTCAAAAACTACATTTCATTGACTTTCTAACGGTATCAGTCCGTTTGAGTTACAACGGTTGCGTCACATATTCGTACCAACATGTATTTAGCGATATTTTTCTGATATTACTAGGTTGCATCGCTTTTAACAGTGAAACGATTGACTGTGGGACTTAATTGAACTGATTTTGGACTTTGACCTTATAAATGTGATAAATGAGACAATTGGACTCCAAGAAATAACATTCTTCTTAATTTGACATGATTGCTGGAACTCAGCGATTACACTGGGCGCTGTGGTAGCGCTTTATTTAAAAATTTAGATAAATAAGTCATTTTTTACTGTGGGACCAATCCTAGCCGTTAGCGCGCGCTGAAGAAATAGAGACAGTTTCAAAAACTACATTTCATTGACTTTCTAACGGTATCAGTCCGTTTGAGTTACAACGGTTGCGTCACATATTCGTACCAACATGTATTTAGCGATATTTTTCTGATATTACTAGGTTGCATCGCTTTTAACAGTGAAACGATTGACTGTGGGACTTAATTGAACTGATTTTGGACTTTGACCTTATAAATGTGATAAATGAGACAATTGGACTCCAAGAAATAACATTCTTCTTAATTTGACATGATTGCTGGAACTCAGCGATTACACTGGGCGCTGTGGTAGCGCTTTATTTAAAAATTTAGATAAATAAGTCATTTTTTACTGTGGGACCAATCCTAGCCGTTAGCGCGCGCTGAAGAAATAGAGACAGTTTCAAAAACTACATTTCATTGACTTTCTAACGGTATCAGTCCGTTTGAGTTACAACGGTTGCGTCACATATTCGTACCAACATGTATTTAGCGATATTTTTCTGATATTACTAGGTTGCATCGCTTTTAACAGTGAAACGATTGACTGTGGGACTTAATTGAACTGATTTTGGACTTTGACCTTATAAATGTGATAAATGAGACAATTGGACTCCAAGAAATAACATTCTTCTTAATTTGACATGATTGCTGGAACTCAGCGATTACACTGGGCGCTGTGGTAGCGCTTTATTTAAAAATTTAGATAAATAAGTCATTTTTTACTGTGGGACCAATCCTAGCCGTTAGCGCGCGCTGAAGAAATAGAGACAGTTTCAAAAACTACATTTCATTGACTTTCTAACGGTATCAGTCCGTTTGAGTTACAACGGTTGCGTCACATATTCGTACCAACATGTATTTAGCGATATTTTTCTGATATTACTAGGTTGCATCGCTTTTAACAGTGAAACGATTGACTGTGGGACTTAATTGAACTGATTTTGGACTTTGACCTTATAAATGTGATAAATGAGACAATTGGACTCCAAGAAATAACATTCTTCTTAATTTGACATGATTGCTGGAACTCAGCGATTACACTGGGCGCTGTGGTAGCGCTTTATTTAAAAATTTAGATAAATAAGTCATTTTTTACTGTGGGACCAATCCTAGCCGTTAGCGCGCGCTGAAGAAATAGAGACAGTTTCAAAAACTACATTTCATTGACTTTCTAACGGTATCAGTCCGTTTGAGTTACAACGGTTGCGTCACATATTCGTACCAACATGTATTTAGCGATATTTTTCTGATATTACTAGGTTGCATCGCTTTTAACAGTGAAACGATTGACTGTGGGACTTAATTGAACTGATTTTGGACTTTGACCTTATAAATGTGATAAATGAGACAATTGGACTCCAAGAAATAACATTCTTCTTAATTTGACATGATTGCTGGAACTCAGCGATTACACTGGGCGCTGTGGTAGCGCTTTATTTAAAAATTTAGATAAATAAGTCATTTTTTACTGTGGGACCAATCCTAGCCGTTAGCGCGCGCTGAAGAAATAGAGACAGTTTCAAAAACTACATTTCATTGACTTTCTAACGGTATCAGTCCGTTTGAGTTACAACGGTTGCGTCACATATTCGTACCAACATGTATTTAGCGATATTTTTCTGATATTACTAGGTTGCATCGCTTTTAACAGTGAAACGATTGACTGTGGGACTTAATTGAACTGATTTTGGACTTTGACCTTATAAATGTGATAAATGAGACAATTGGACTCCAAGAAATAACATTCTTCTTAATTTGACATGATTGCTGGAACTCAGCAATTACACTGGGCGCTGTGGTAGCGCTTTATTTAAAAATTTAGATAAATAAGTCATTTTTTACTGTGGGACCAATCCTAGCCGTTAGCGCGCGCTGAAGAAATAGAGACAGTTTCAAAAACTACATTTCATTGACTTTCTAACGGTATCAGTCCGTTTGAGTTACAACGGTTGCGTCACATATTCGTACCAACATGTATTTAGCGATATTTTTCTGATATTACTAGGTTGCATCGCTTTTAACAGTGAAACGATTGACTGTGGGACTTAATTGAACTGATTTTGGACTTTGACCTTATAAATGTGATAAATGAGACAATTGGACTCCAAGAAATAACATTCTTCTTAATTTGACATGATTGCTGGAACTCAGCGATTACACTGGGCGCTGTGGTAGCGCTTTATTTAAAAATTTAGATAAATAAGTCATTTTTTACTGTGGGACCAATCCTAGCCGTTAGCGCGCGCTGAAGAAATAGAGACAGTTTCAAAAACTACATTTCATTGACTTTCTAACGGTATCAGTCCGTTTGAGTTACAACGGTTGCGTCACATATTCGTACCAACATGTATTTAGCGATATTTTTCTGATATTACTAGGTTGCATCGCTTTTAACAGTGAAACGATTGACTGTGGGACTTAATTGAACTGATTTTGGACTTTGACCTTATAAATGTGATAAATGAGACAATTGGACTCCAAGAAATAACATTCTTCTTAATTTGACATGATTGCTGGAACTCAGCGATTACACTGGGCGCTGTGGTAGCGCTTTATTTAAAAATTTAGATAAATAAGTCATTTTTTACTGTGGGACCAATCCTAGCCGTTAGCGCGCGCTGAAGAAATAGAGACAGTTTCAAAAACTACATTTCATTGACTTTCTAACGGTATCAGTCCGTTTGAGTTACAACGGTTGCGTCACATATTCGTACCAACATGTATTTAGCGATATTTTTCTGATATTACTAGGTTGCATCGCTTTTAACAGTGAAACGATTGACTGTGGGACTTAATTGAACTGATTTTGGACTTTGACCTTATAAATGTGATAAATGAGACAATTGGACTCCAAGAAATAACATTCTTCTTAATTTGACATGATTGCTGGAACTCAGCGATTACACTGGGCGCTGTGGTAGCGCTTTATTTAAAAATTTAGATAAATAAGTCATTTTTTACTGTGGGACCAATCCTAGCCGTTAGCGCGCGCTGAAGAAATAGAGACAGTTTCAAAAACTACATTTCATTGACTTTCTAACGGTATCAGTCCGTTTGAGTTACAACGGTTGCGTCACATATTCGTACCAACATGTATTTAGCGATATTTTTCTGATATTACTAGGTTGCATCGCTTTTAACAGTGAAACGATTGACTGTGGGACTTAATTGAACTGATTTTGGACTTTGACCTTATAAATGTGATAAATGAGACAATTGGACTCCAAGAAATAACATTCTTCTTAATTTGACATGATTGCTGGAACTCAGCATTACACTGGGCGCTGTGGTAGCGCTTTATTTAAAAATTTAGATAAATAAGTCATTTTTTACTGTGGGACCAATCCTAGCCGTTAGCGCGCGCTGAAGAAATAGAGACAGTTTCAAAAACTACATTTCATTGACTTTCTAACGGTATCAGTCCGTTTGAGTTACAACGGTTGCGTCACATATTCGTACCAACATGTATTTAGCGATATTTTTCTGATATTACTAGGTTGCATCGCTTTTAACAGTGAAACGATTGACTGTGGGACTTAATTGAACTGATTTTGGACTTTGACCTTATAAATGTGATAAATGAGACAATTGGACTCCAAGAAATAACATTCTTCTTAATTTGACATGATTGCTGGAACTCAGCGATTACACTGGGCGCTGTGGTAGCGCTTTATTTAAAAATTTAGATAAATAAGTCATTTTTTACTGTGGGACCAATCCTAGCCGTTAGCGCGCGCTGAAGAAATAGAGACAGTTTCAAAAACTACATTTCATTGACTTTCTAACGGTATCAGTCCGTTTGAGTTACAACGGTTGCGTCACATATTCGTACCAACATGTATTTAGCGATATTTTTCTGATATTACTAGGTTGCATCGCTTTTAACAGTGAAACGATTGACTGTGGGACTTAATTGAACTGATTTTGGACTTTGACCTTATAAATGTGATAAATGAGACAATTGGACTCCAAGAAATAACATTCTTCTTAATTTGACATGATTGCTGGAACTCAGCGATTACACTGGGCGCTGTGGTAGCGCTTTATTTAAAAATTTAGATAAATAAGTCATTTTTTACTGTGGGACCAATCCTAGCCGTTAGCGCGCGCTGAAGAAATAGAGACAGTTTCAAAAACTACATTTCATTGACTTTCTAACGGTATCAGTCCGTTTGAGTTACAACGGTTGCGTCACATATTCGTACCAACATGTATTTAGCGATATTTTTCTGATATTACTAGGTTGCATCGCTTTTAACAGTGAAACGATTGACTGTGGGACTTAATTGAACTGATTTTGGACTTTGACCTTATAAATGTGATAAATGAGACAATTGGACTCCAAGAAATAACATTCTTCTTAATTTGACATGATTGCTGGAACTCAGCGATTACACTGGGCGCTGTGGTAGCGCTTTATTTAAAAATTTAGATAAATAAGTCATTTTTTACTGTGGGACCAATCCTAGCCGTTAGCGCGCGCTGAAGAAATAGAGACAGTTTCAAAAACTACATTTCATTGACTTTCTAACGGTATCAGTCCGTTTGAGTTACAACGGTTGCGTCACATATTCGTACCAACATGTATTTAGCGATATTTTTCTGATATTACTAGGTTGCATCGCTTTTAACAGTGAAACGATTGACTGTGGGACTTAATTGAACTGATTTTGGACTTTGACCTTATAAATGTGATAAATGAGACAATTGGACTCCAAGAAATAACATTCTTCTTAATTTGACATGATTGCTGGAACTCAGCGATTACACTGGGCGCTGTGGTAGCGCTTTATTTAAAAATTTAGATAAATAAGTCATTTTTTACTGTGGGACCAATCCTAGCCGTTAGCGCGCGCTGAAGAAATAGAGACAGTTTCAAAAACTACATTTCATTGACTTTCTAACGGTATCAGTCCGTTTGAGTTACAACGGTTGCGTCACATATTCGTACCAACATGTATTTAGCGATATTTTTCTGATATTACTAGGTTGCATCGCTTTTAACAGTGAAACGATTGACTGTGGGACTTAATTGAACTGATTTTGGACTTTGACCTTATAAATGTGATAAATGAGACAATTGGACTCCAAGAAATAACATTCTTCTTAATTTGACATGATTGCTGGAACTCAGCGATTACACTGGGCGCTGTGGTAGCGCTTTATTTAAAAATTTAGATAAATAAGTCATTTTTTACTGTGGGACCAATCCTAGCCGTTAGCGCGCGCTGAAGAAATAGAGACAGTTTCAAAAACTACATTTCATTGACTTTCTAACGGTATCAGTCCGTTTGAGTTACAACGGTTGCGTCACATATTCGTACCAACATGTATTTAGCGATATTTTTCTGATATTACTAGGTTGCATCGCTTTTAACAGTGAAACGATTGACTGTGGGACTTAATTGAACTGATTTTGGACTTTGACCTTATAAATGTGATAAATGAGACAATTGGACTCCAAGAAATAACATTCTTCTTAATTTGACATGATTGCTGGAACTCAGCGATTACACTGGGCGCTGTGGTAGCGCTTTATTTAAAAATTTAGATAAATAAGTCATTTTTTACTGTGGGACCAATCCTAGCCGTTAGCGCGCGCTGAAGAAATAGAGACAGTTTCAAAAACTACATTTCATTGACTTTCTAACGGTATCAGTCCGTTTGAGTTACAACGGTTGCGTCACATATTCGTACCAACATGTATTTAGCGATATTTTTCTGATATTACTAGGTTGCATCGCTTTTAACAGTGAAACGATTGACTGTGGGACTTAATTGAACTGATTTTGGACTTTGACCTTATAAATGTGATAAATGAGACAATTGGACTCCAAGAAATAACATTCTTCTTAATTTGACATGATTGCTGGAACTCAGCGATTACACTGGGCGCTGTGGTAGCGCTTTATTTAAAAATTTAGATAAATAAGTCATTTTTTACTGTGGGACCAATCCTAGCCGTTAGCGCGCGCTGAAGAAATAGAGACAGTTTCAAAAACTACATTTCATTGACTTTCTAACGGTATCAGTCCGTTTGAGTTACAACGGTTGCGTCACATATTCGTACCAACATGTATTTAGCGATATTTTTCTGATATTACTAGGTTGCATCGCTTTTAACAGTGAAACGATTGACTGTGGGACTTAATTGAACTGATTTTGGACTTTGACCTTATAAATGTGATAAATGAGACAATTGGACTCCAAGAAATAACATTCTTCTTAATTTGACATGATTGCTGGAACTCAGCGATTACACTGGGCGCTGTGGTAGCGCTTTATTTAAAAATTTAGATAAATAAGTCATTTTTTACTGTGGGACCAATCCTAGCCGTTAGCGCGCGCTGAAGAAATAGAGACAGTTTCAAAAACTACATTTCATTGACTTTCTAACGGTATCAGTCCGTTTGAGTTACAACGGTTGCGTCACATATTCGTACCAACATGTATTTAGCGATATTTTTCTGATATTACTAGGTTGCATCGCTTTTAACAGTGAAACGATTGACTGTGGGACTTAATTGAACTGATTTTGGACTTTGACCTTATAAATGTGATAAATGAGACAATTGGACTCCAAGAAATAACATTCTTCTTAATTTGACATGATTGCTGGAACTCAGCGATTACACTGGGCGCTGTGGTAGCGCTTTATTTAAAAATTTAGATAAATAAGTCATTTTTTACTGTGGGACCAATCCTAGCCGTTAGCGCGCGCTGAAGAAATAGAGACAGTTTCAAAAACTACATTTCATTGACTTTCTAACGGTATCAGTCCGTTTGAGTTACAACGGTTGCGTCACATATTCGTACCAACATGTATTTAGCGATATTTTTCTGATATTACTAGGTTGCATCGCTTTTAACAGTGAAACGATTGACTGTGGGACTTAATTGAACTGATTTTGGACTTTGACCTTATAAATGTGATAAATGAGACAATTGGACTCCAAGAAATAACATTCTTCTTAATTTGACATGATTGCTGGAACTCAGCGATTACACTGGGCGCTGTGGTAGCGCTTTATTTAAAAATTTAGATAAATAAGTCATTTTTTACTGTGGGACCAATCCTAGCCGTTAGCGCGCGCTGAAGAAATAGAGACAGTTTCAAAAACTACATTTCATTGACTTTCTAACGGTATCAGTCCGTTTGAGTTACAACGGTTGCGTCACATATTCGTACCAACATGTATTTAGCGATATTTTTCTGATATTACTAGGTTGCATCGCTTTTAACAGTGAAACGATTGACTGTGGGACTTAATTGAACTGATTTTGGACTTTGACCTTATAAATGTGATAAATGAGACAATTGGACTCCAAGAAATAACATTCTTCTTAATTTGACATGATTGCTGGAACTCAGCGATTACACTGGGCGCTGTGGTAGCGCTTTATTTAAAAATTTAGATAAATAAGTCATTTTTTACTGTGGGACCAATCCTAGCCGTTAGCGCGCGCTGAAGAAATAGAGACAGTTTCAAAAACTACATTTCATTGACTTTCTAACGGTATCAGTCCGTTTGAGTTACAACGGTTGCGTCACATATTCGTACCAACATGTATTTAGCGATATTTTTCTGATATTACTAGGTTGCATCGCTTTTAACAGTGAAACGATTGACTGTGGGACTTAATTGAACTGATTTTGGACTTTGACCTTATAAATGTGATAAATGAGACAATTGGACTCCAAGAAATAACATTCTTCTTAATTTGACATGATTGCTGGAACTCAGCGATTACACTGGGCGCTGTGGTAGCGCTTTATTTAAAAATTTAGATAAATAAGTCATTTTTTACTGTGGGACCAATCCTAGCCGTTAGCGCGCGCTGAAGAAATAGAGACAGTTTCAAAAACTACATTTCATTGACTTTCTAACGGTATCAGTCCGTTTGAGTTACAACGGTTGCGTCACATATTCGTACCAACATGTATTTAGCGATATTTTTCTGATATTACTAGGTTGCATCGCTTTTAACAGTGAAACGATTGACTGTGGGACTTAATTGAACTGATTTTGGACTTTGACCTTATAAATGTGATAAATGAGACAATTGGACTCCAAGAAATAACATTCTTCTTAATTTGACATGATTGCTGGAACTCAGATTACACTGGGCGCTGTGGTAGCGCTTTATTTAAAAATTTAGATAAATAAGTCATTTTTTACTGTGGGACCAATCCTAGCCGTTAGCGCGCGCTGAAGAAATAGAGACAGTTTCAAAAACTACATTTCATTGACTTTCTAACGGTATCAGTCCGTTTGAGTTACAACGGTTGCGTCACATATTCGTACCAACATGTATTTAGCGATATTTTTCTGATATTACTAGGTTGCATCGCTTTTAACAGTGAAACGATTGACTGTGGGACTTAATTGAACTGATTTTGGACTTTGACCTTATAAATGTGATAAATGAGACAATTGGACTCCAAGAAATAACATTCTTCTTAATTTGACATGATTGCTGGAACTCAGCATTACACTGGGCGCTGTGGTAGCGCTTTATTTAAAAATTTAGATAAATAAGTCATTTTTTACTGTGGGACCAATCCTAGCCGTTAGCGCGCGCTGAAGAAATAGAGACAGTTTCAAAAACTACATTTCATTGACTTTCTAACGGTATCAGTCCGTTTGAGTTACAACGGTTGCGTCACATATTCGTACCAACATGTATTTAGCGATATTTTTCTGATATTACTAGGTTGCATCGCTTTTAACAGTGAAACGATTGACTGTGGGACTTAATTGAACTGATTTTGGACTTTGACCTTATAAATGTGATAAATGAGACAATTGGACTCCAAGAAATAACATTCTTCTTAATTTGACATGATTGCTGGAACTCAGCGATTACACTGGGCGCTGTGGTAGCGCTTTATTTAAAAATTTAGATAAATAAGTCATTTTTTACTGTGGGACCAATCCTAGCCGTTAGCGCGCGCTGAAGAAATAGAGACAGTTTCAAAAACTACATTTCATTGACTTTCTAACGGTATCAGTCCGTTTGAGTTACAACGGTTGCGTCACATATTCGTACCAACATGTATTTAGCGATATTTTTCTGATATTACTAGGTTGCATCGCTTTTAACAGTGAAACGATTGACTGTGGGACTTAATTGAACTGATTTTGGACTTTGACCTTATAAATGTGATAAATGAGACAATTGGACTCCAAGAAATAACATTCTTCTTAATTTGACATGATTGCTGGAACTCAGCGATTACACTGGGCGCTGTGGTAGCGCTTTATTTAAAAATTTAGATAAATAAGTCATTTTTTACTGTGGGACCAATCCTAGCCGTTAGCGCGCGCTGAAGAAATAGAGACAGTTTCAAAAACTACATTTCATTGACTTTCTAACGGTATCAGTCCGTTTGAGTTACAACGGTTGCGTCACATATTCGTACCAACATGTATTTAGCGATATTTTTCTGATATTACTAGGTTGCATCGCTTTTAACAGTGAAACGATTGACTGTGGGACTTAATTGAACTGATTTTGGACTTTGACCTTATAAATGTGATAAATGAGACAATTGGACTCCAAGAAATAACATTCTTCTTAATTTGACATGATTGCTGGAACTCAGCATTACACTGGGCGCTGTGGTAGCGCTTTATTTAAAAATTTAGATAAATAAGTCATTTTTTACTGTGGGACCAATCCTAGCCGTTAGCGCGCGCTGAAGAAATAGAGACAGTTTCAAAAACTACATTTCATTGACTTTCTAACGGTATCAGTCCGTTTGAGTTACAACGGTTGCGTCACATATTCGTACCAACATGTATTTAGCGATATTTTTCTGATATTACTAGGTTGCATCGCTTTTAACAGTGAAACGATTGACTGTGGGACTTAATTGAACTGATTTTGGACTTTGACCTTATAAATGTGATAAATGAGACAATTGGACTCCAAGAAATAACATTCTTCTTAATTTGACATGATTGCTGGAACTCAGCGATTACACTGGGCGCTGTGGTAGCGCTTTATTTAAAAATTTAGATAAATAAGTCATTTTTTACTGTGGGACCAATCCTAGCCGTTAGCGCGCGCTGAAGAAATAGAGACAGTTTCAAAAACTACATTTCATTGACTTTCTAACGGTATCAGTCCGTTTGAGTTACAACGGTTGCGTCACATATTCGTACCAACATGTATTTAGCGATATTTTTCTGATATTACTAGGTTGCATCGCTTTTAACAGTGAAACGATTGACTGTGGGACTTAATTGAACTGATTTTGGACTTTGACCTTATAAATGTGATAAATGAGACAATTGGACTCCAAGAAATAACATTCTTCTTAATTTGACATGATTGCTGGAACTCAGCGATTACACTGGGCGCTGTGGTAGCGCTTTATTTAAAAATTTAGATAAATAAGTCATTTTTTACTGTGGGACCAATCCTAGCCGTTAGCGCGCGCTGAAGAAATAGAGACAGTTTCAAAAACTACATTTCATTGACTTTCTAACGGTATCAGTCCGTTTGAGTTACAACGGTTGCGTCACATATTCGTACCAACATGTATTTAGCGATATTTTTCTGATATTACTAGGTTGCATCGCTTTTAACAGTGAAACGATTGACTGTGGGACTTAATTGAACTGATTTTGGACTTTGACCTTATAAATGTGATAAATGAGACAATTGGACTCCAAGAAATAACATTCTTCTTAATTTGACATGATTGCTGGAACTCAGCGATTACACTGGGCGCTGTGGTAGCGCTTTATTTAAAAATTTAGATAAATAAGTCATTTTTTACTGTGGGACCAATCCTAGCCGTTAGCGCGCGCTGAAGAAATAGAGACAGTTTCAAAAACTACATTTCATTGACTTTCTAACGGTATCAGTCCGTTTGAGTTACAACGGTTGCGTCACATATTCGTACCAACATGTATTTAGCGATATTTTTCTGATATTACTAGGTTGCATCGCTTTTAACAGTGAAACGATTGACTGTGGGACTTAATTGAACTGATTTTGGACTTTGACCTTATAAATGTGATAAATGAGACAATTGGACTCCAAGAAATAACATTCTTCTTAATTTGACATGATTGCTGGAACTCAGCGATTACACTGGGCGCTGTGGTAGCGCTTTATTTAAAAATTTAGATAAATAAGTCATTTTTTACTGTGGGACCAATCCTAGCCGTTAGCGCGCGCTGAAGAAATAGAGACAGTTTCAAAAACTACATTTCATTGACTTTCTAACGGTATCAGTCCGTTTGAGTTACAACGGTTGCGTCACATATTCGTACCAACATGTATTTAGCGATATTTTTCTGATATTACTAGGTTGCATCGCTTTTAACAGTGAAACGATTGACTGTGGGACTTAATTGAACTGATTTTGGACTTTGACCTTATAAATGTGATAAATGAGACAATTGGACTCCAAGAAATAACATTCTTCTTAATTTGACATGATTGCTGGAACTCAGCGATTACACTGGGCGCTGTGGTAGCGCTTTATTTAAAAATTTAGATAAATAAGTCATTTTTTACTGTGGGACCAATCCTAGCCGTTAGCGCGCGCTGAAGAAATAGAGACAGTTTCAAAAACTACATTTCATTGACTTTCTAACGGTATCAGTCCGTTTGAGTTACAACGGTTGCGTCACATATTCGTACCAACATGTATTTAGCGATATTTTTCTGATATTACTAGGTTGCATCGCTTTTAACAGTGAAACGATTGACTGTGGGACTTAATTGAACTGATTTTGGACTTTGACCTTATAAATGTGATAAATGAGACAATTGGACTCCAAGAAATAACATTCTTCTTAATTTGACATGATTGCTGGAACTCAGCGATTACACTGGGCGCTGTGGTAGCGCTTTATTTAAAAATTTAGATAAATAAGTCATTTTTTACTGTGGGACCAATCCTAGCCGTTAGCGCGCGCTGAAGAAATAGAGACAGTTTCAAAAACTACATTTCATTGACTTTCTAACGGTATCAGTCCGTTTGAGTTACAACGGTTGCGTCACATATTCGTACCAACATGTATTTAGCGATATTTTTCTGATATTACTAGGTTGCATCGCTTTTAACAGTGAAACGATTGACTGTGGGACTTAATTGAACTGATTTTGGACTTTGACCTTATAAATGTGATAAATGAGACAATTGGACTCCAAGAAATAACATTCTTCTTAATTTGACATGATTGCTGGAACTCAGCGATTACACTGGGCGCTGTGGTAGCGCTTTATTTAAAAATTTAGATAAATAAGTCATTTTTTACTGTGGGACCAATCCTAGCCGTTAGCGCGCGCTGAAGAAATAGAGACAGTTTCAAAAACTACATTTCATTGACTTTCTAACGGTATCAGTCCGTTTGAGTTACAACGGTTGCGTCACATATTCGTACCAACATGTATTTAGCGATATTTTTCTGATATTACTAGGTTGCATCGCTTTTAACAGTGAAACGATTGACTGTGGGACTTAATTGAACTGATTTTGGACTTTGACCTTATAAATGTGATAAATGAGACAATTGGACTCCAAGAAATAACATTCTTCTTAATTTGACATGATTGCTGGAACTCAGCGATTACACTGGGCGCTGTGGTAGCGCTTTATTTAAAAATTTAGATAAATAAGTCATTTTTTACTGTGGGACCAATCCTAGCCGTTAGCGCGCGCTGAAGAAATAGAGACAGTTTCAAAAACTACATTTCATTGACTTTCTAACGGTATCAGTCCGTTTGAGTTACAACGGTTGCGTCACATATTCGTACCAACATGTATTTAGCGATATTTTTCTGATATTACTAGGTTGCATCGCTTTTAACAGTGAAACGATTGACTGTGGGACTTAATTGAACTGATTTTGGACTTTGACCTTATAAATGTGATAAATGAGACAATTGGACTCCAAGAAATAACATTCTTCTTAATTTGACATGATTGCTGGAACTCAGCGATTACACTGGGCGCTGTGGTAGCGCTTTATTTAAAAATTTAGATAAATAAGTCATTTTTTACTGTGGGACCAATCCTAGCCGTTAGCGCGCGCTGAAGAAATAGAGACAGTTTCAAAAACTACATTTCATTGACTTTCTAACGGTATCAGTCCGTTTGAGTTACAACGGTTGCGTCACATATTCGTACCAACATGTATTTAGCGATATTTTTCTGATATTACTAGGTTGCATCGCTTTTAACAGTGAAACGATTGACTGTGGGACTTAATTGAACTGATTTTGGACTTTGACCTTATAAATGTGATAAATGAGACAATTGGACTCCAAGAAATAACATTCTTCTTAATTTGACATGATTGCTGGAACTCAGCGATTACACTGGGCGCTGTGGTAGCGCTTTATTTAAAAATTTAGATAAATAAGTCATTTTTTACTGTGGGACCAATCCTAGCCGTTAGCGCGCGCTGAAGAAATAGAGACAGTTTCAAAAACTACATTTCATTGACTTTCTAACGGTATCAGTCCGTTTGAGTTACAACGGTTGCGTCACATATTCGTACCAACATGTATTTAGCGATATTTTTCTGATATTACTAGGTTGCATCGCTTTTAACAGTGAAACGATTGACTGTGGGACTTAATTGAACTGATTTTGGACTTTGACCTTATAAATGTGATAAATGAGACAATTGGACTCCAAGAAATAACATTCTTCTTAATTTGACATGATTGCTGGAACTCAGCGATTACACTGGGCGCTGTGGTAGCGCTTTATTTAAAAATTTAGATAAATAAGTCATTTTTTACTGTGGGACCAATCCTAGCCGTTAGCGCGCGCTGAAGAAATAGAGACAGTTTCAAAAACTACATTTCATTGACTTTCTAACGGTATCAGTCCGTTTGAGTTACAACGGTTGCGTCACATATTCGTACCAACATGTATTTAGCGATATTTTTCTGATATTACTAGGTTGCATCGCTTTTAACAGTGAAACGATTGACTGTGGGACTTAATTGAACTGATTTTGGACTTTGACCTTATAAATGTGATAAATGAGACAATTGGACTCCAAGAAATAACATTCTTCTTAATTTGACATGATTGCTGGAACTCAGCGATTACACTGGGCGCTGTGGTAGCGCTTTATTTAAAAATTTAGATAAATAAGTCATTTTTTACTGTGGGACCAATCCTAGCCGTTAGCGCGCGCTGAAGAAATAGAGACAGTTTCAAAAACTACATTTCATTGACTTTCTAACGGTATCAGTCCGTTTGAGTTACAACGGTTGCGTCACATATTCGTACCAACATGTATTTAGCGATATTTTTCTGATATTACTAGGTTGCATCGCTTTTAACAGTGAAACGATTGACTGTGGGACTTAATTGAACTGATTTTGGACTTTGACCTTATAAATGTGATAAATGAGACAATTGGACTCCAAGAAATAACATTCTTCTTAATTTGACATGATTGCTGGAACTCAGCGATTACACTGGGCGCTGTGGTAGCGCTTTATTTAAAAATTTAGATAAATAAGTCATTTTTTACTGTGGGACCAATCCTAGCCGTTAGCGCGCGCTGAAGAAATAGAGACAGTTTCAAAAACTACATTTCATTGACTTTCTAACGGTATCAGTCCGTTTGAGTTACAACGGTTGCGTCACATATTCGTACCAACATGTATTTAGCGATATTTTTCTGATATTACTAGGTTGCATCGCTTTTAACAGTGAAACGATTGACTGTGGGACTTAATTGAACTGATTTTGGACTTTGACCTTATAAATGTGATAAATGAGACAATTGGACTCCAAGAAATAACATTCTTCTTAATTTGACATGATTGCTGGAACTCAGCGATTACACTGGGCGCTGTGGTAGCGCTTTATTTAAAAATTTAGATAAATAAGTCATTTTTTACTGTGGGACCAATCCTAGCCGTTAGCGCGCGCTGAAGAAATAGAGACAGTTTCAAAAACTACATTTCATTGACTTTCTAACGGTATCAGTCCGTTTGAGTTACAACGGTTGCGTCACATATTCGTACCAACATGTATTTAGCGATATTTTTCTGATATTACTAGGTTGCATCGCTTTTAACAGTGAAACGATTGACTGTGGGACTTAATTGAACTGATTTTGGACTTTGACCTTATAAATGTGATAAATGAGACAATTGGACTCCAAGAAATAACATTCTTCTTAATTTGACATGATTGCTGGAACTCAGCGATTACACTGGGCGCTGTGGTAGCGCTTTATTTAAAAATTTAGATAAATAAGTCATTTTTTACTGTGGGACCAATCCTAGCCGTTAGCGCGCGCTGAAGAAATAGAGACAGTTTCAAAAACTACATTTCATTGACTTTCTAACGGTATCAGTCCGTTTGAGTTACAACGGTTGCGTCACATATTCGTACCAACATGTATTTAGCGATATTTTTCTGATATTACTAGGTTGCATCGCTTTTAACAGTGAAACGATTGACTGTGGGACTTAATTGAACTGATTTTGGACTTTGACCTTATAAATGTGATAAATGAGACAATTGGACTCCAAGAAATAACATTCTTCTTAATTTGACATGATTGCTGGAACTCAGCGATTACACTGGGCGCTGTGGTAGCGCTTTATTTAAAAATTTAGATAAATAAGTCATTTTTTACTGTGGGACCAATCCTAGCCGTTAGCGCGCGCTGAAGAAATAGAGACAGTTTCAAAAACTACATTTCATTGACTTTCTAACGGTATCAGTCCGTTTGAGTTACAACGGTTGCGTCACATATTCGTACCAACATGTATTTAGCGATATTTTTCTGATATTACTAGGTTGCATCGCTTTTAACAGTGAAACGATTGACTGTGGGACTTAATTGAACTGATTTTGGACTTTGACCTTATAAATGTGATAAATGAGACAATTGGACTCCAAGAAATAACATTCTTCTTAATTTGACATGATTGCTGGAACTCAGCGATTACACTGGGCGCTGTGGTAGCGCTTTATTTAAAAATTTAGATAAATAAGTCATTTTTTACTGTGGGACCAATCCTAGCCGTTAGCGCGCGCTGAAGAAATAGAGACAGTTTCAAAAACTACATTTCATTGACTTTCTAACGGTATCAGTCCGTTTGAGTTACAACGGTTGCGTCACATATTCGTACCAACATGTATTTAGCGATATTTTTCTGATATTACTAGGTTGCATCGCTTTTAACAGTGAAACGATTGACTGTGGGACTTAATTGAACTGATTTTGGACTTTGACCTTATAAATGTGATAAATGAGACAATTGGACTCCAAGAAATAACATTCTTCTTAATTTGACATGATTGCTGGAACTCAGCGATTACACTGGGCGCTGTGGTAGCGCTTTATTTAAAAATTTAGATAAATAAGTCATTTTTTACTGTGGGACCAATCCTAGCCGTTAGCGCGCGCTGAAGAAATAGAGACAGTTTCAAAAACTACATTTCATTGACTTTCTAACGGTATCAGTCCGTTTGAGTTACAACGGTTGCGTCACATATTCGTACCAACATGTATTTAGCGATATTTTTCTGATATTACTAGGTTGCATCGCTTTTAACAGTGAAACGATTGACTGTGGGACTTAATTGAACTGATTTTGGACTTTGACCTTATAAATGTGATAAATGAGACAATTGGACTCCAAGAAATAACATTCTTCTTAATTTGACATGATTGCTGGAACTCAGCGATTACACTGGGCGCTGTGGTAGCGCTTTATTTAAAAATTTAGATAAATAAGTCATTTTTTACTGTGGGACCAATCCTAGCCGTTAGCGCGCGCTGAAGAAATAGAGACAGTTTCAAAAACTACATTTCATTGACTTTCTAACGGTATCAGTCCGTTTGAGTTACAACGGTTGCGTCACATATTCGTACCAACATGTATTTAGCGATATTTTTCTGATATTACTAGGTTGCATCGCTTTTAACAGTGAAACGATTGACTGTGGGACTTAATTGAACTGATTTTGGACTTTGACCTTATAAATGTGATAAATGAGACAATTGGACTCCAAGAAATAACATTCTTCTTAATTTGACATGATTGCTGGAACTCAGCGATTACACTGGGCGCTGTGGTAGCGCTTTATTTAAAAATTTAGATAAATAAGTCATTTTTTACTGTGGGACCAATCCTAGCCGTTAGCGCGCGCTGAAGAAATAGAGACAGTTTCAAAAACTACATTTCATTGACTTTCTAACGGTATCAGTCCGTTTGAGTTACAACGGTTGCGTCACATATTCGTACCAACATGTATTTAGCGATATTTTTCTGATATTACTAGGTTGCATCGCTTTTAACAGTGAAACGATTGACTGTGGGACTTAATTGAACTGATTTTGGACTTTGACCTTATAAATGTGATAAATGAGACAATTGGACTCCAAGAAATAACATTCTTCTTAATTTGACATGATTGCTGGAACTCAGCGATTACACTGGGCGCTGTGGTAGCGCTTTATTTAAAAATTTAGATAAATAAGTCATTTTTTACTGTGGGACCAATCCTAGCCGTTAGCGCGCGCTGAAGAAATAGAGACAGTTTCAAAAACTACATTTCATTGACTTTCTAACGGTATCAGTCCGTTTGAGTTACAACGGTTGCGTCACATATTCGTACCAACATGTATTTAGCGATATTTTTCTGATATTACTAGGTTGCATCGCTTTTAACAGTGAAACGATTGACTGTGGGACTTAATTGAACTGATTTTGGACTTTGACCTTATAAATGTGATAAATGAGACAATTGGACTCCAAGAAATAACATTCTTCTTAATTTGACATGATTGCTGGAACTCAGCGATTACACTGGGCGCTGTGGTAGCGCTTTATTTAAAAATTTAGATAAATAAGTCATTTTTTACTGTGGGACCAATCCTAGCCGTTAGCGCGCGCTGAAGAAATAGAGACAGTTTCAAAAACTACATTTCATTGACTTTCTAACGGTATCAGTCCGTTTGAGTTACAACGGTTGCGTCACATATTCGTACCAACATGTATTTAGCGATATTTTTCTGATATTACTAGGTTGCATCGCTTTTAACAGTGAAACGATTGACTGTGGGACTTAATTGAACTGATTTTGGACTTTGACCTTATAAATGTGATAAATGAGACAATTGGACTCCAAGAAATAACATTCTTCTTAATTTGACATGATTGCTGGAACTCAGCGATTACACTGGGCGCTGTGGTAGCGCTTTATTTAAAAATTTAGATAAATAAGTCATTTTTTACTGTGGGACCAATCCTAGCCGTTAGCGCGCGCTGAAGAAATAGAGACAGTTTCAAAAACTACATTTCATTGACTTTCTAACGGTATCAGTCCGTTTGAGTTACAACGGTTGCGTCACATATTCGTACCAACATGTATTTAGCGATATTTTTCTGATATTACTAGGTTGCATCGCTTTTAACAGTGAAACGATTGACTGTGGGACTTAATTGAACTGATTTTGGACTTTGACCTTATAAATGTGATAAATGAGACAATTGGACTCCAAGAAATAACATTCTTCTTAATTTGACATGATTGCTGGAACTCAGCGATTACACTGGGCGCTGTGGTAGCGCTTTATTTAAAAATTTAGATAAATAAGTCATTTTTTACTGTGGGACCAATCCTAGCCGTTAGCGCGCGCTGAAGAAATAGAGACAGTTTCAAAAACTACATTTCATTGACTTTCTAACGGTATCAGTCCGTTTGAGTTACAACGGTTGCGTCACATATTCGTACCAACATGTATTTAGCGATATTTTTCTGATATTACTAGGTTGCATCGCTTTTAACAGTGAAACGATTGACTGTGGGACTTAATTGAACTGATTTTGGACTTTGACCTTATAAATGTGATAAATGAGACAATTGGACTCCAAGAAATAACATTCTTCTTAATTTGACATGATTGCTGGAACTCAGCGATTACACTGGGCGCTGTGGTAGCGCTTTATTTAAAAATTTAGATAAATAAGTCATTTTTTACTGTGGGACCAATCCTAGCCGTTAGCGCGCGCTGAAGAAATAGAGACAGTTTCAAAAACTACATTTCATTGACTTTCTAACGGTATCAGTCCGTTTGAGTTACAACGGTTGCGTCACATATTCGTACCAACATGTATTTAGCGATATTTTTCTGATATTACTAGGTTGCATCGCTTTTAACAGTGAAACGATTGACTGTGGGACTTAATTGAACTGATTTTGGACTTTGACCTTATAAATGTGATAAATGAGACAATTGGACTCCAAGAAATAACATTCTTCTTAATTTGACATGATTGCTGGAACTCAGCGATTACACTGGGCGCTGTGGTAGCGCTTTATTTAAAAATTTAGATAAATAAGTCATTTTTTACTGTGGGACCAATCCTAGCCGTTAGCGCGCGCTGAAGAAATAGAGACAGTTTCAAAAACTACATTTCATTGACTTTCTAACGGTATCAGTCCGTTTGAGTTACAACGGTTGCGTCACATATTCGTACCAACATGTATTTAGCGATATTTTTCTGATATTACTAGGTTGCATCGCTTTTAACAGTGAAACGATTGACTGTGGGACTTAATTGAACTGATTTTGGACTTTGACCTTATAAATGTGATAAATGAGACAATTGGACTCCAAGAAATAACATTCTTCTTAATTTGACATGATTGCTGGAACTCAGCGATTACACTGGGCGCTGTGGTAGCGCTTTATTTAAAAATTTAGATAAATAAGTCATTTTTTACTGTGGGACCAATCCTAGCCGTTAGCGCGCGCTGAAGAAATAGAGACAGTTTCAAAAACTACATTTCATTGACTTTCTAACGGTATCAGTCCGTTTGAGTTACAACGGTTGCGTCACATATTCGTACCAACATGTATTTAGCGATATTTTTCTGATATTACTAGGTTGCATCGCTTTTAACAGTGAAACGATTGACTGTGGGACTTAATTGAACTGATTTTGGACTTTGACCTTATAAATGTGATAAATGAGACAATTGGACTCCAAGAAATAACATTCTTCTTAATTTGACATGATTGCTGGAACTCAGCGATTACACTGGGCGCTGTGGTAGCGCTTTATTTAAAAATTTAGATAAATAAGTCATTTTTTACTGTGGGACCAATCCTAGCCGTTAGCGCGCGCTGAAGAAATAGAGACAGTTTCAAAAACTACATTTCATTGACTTTCTAACGGTATCAGTCCGTTTGAGTTACAACGGTTGCGTCACATATTCGTACCAACATGTATTTAGCGATATTTTTCTGATATTACTAGGTTGCATCGCTTTTAACAGTGAAACGATTGACTGTGGGACTTAATTGAACTGATTTTGGACTTTGACCTTATAAATGTGATAAATGAGACAATTGGACTCCAAGAAATAACATTCTTCTTAATTTGACATGATTGCTGGAACTCAGCGATTACACTGGGCGCTGTGGTAGCGCTTTATTTAAAAATTTAGATAAATAAGTCATTTTTTACTGTGGGACCAATCCTAGCCGTTAGCGCGCGCTGAAGAAATAGAGACAGTTTCAAAAACTACATTTCATTGACTTTCTAACGGTATCAGTCCGTTTGAGTTACAACGGTTGCGTCACATATTCGTACCAACATGTATTTAGCGATATTTTTCTGATATTACTAGGTTGCATCGCTTTTAACAGTGAAACGATTGACTGTGGGACTTAATTGAACTGATTTTGGACTTTGACCTTATAAATGTGATAAATGAGACAATTGGACTCCAAGAAATAACATTCTTCTTAATTTGACATGATTGCTGGAACTCAGCGATTACACTGGGCGCTGTGGTAGCGCTTTATTTAAAAATTTAGATAAATAAGTCATTTTTTACTGTGGGACCAATCCTAGCCGTTAGCGCGCGCTGAAGAAATAGAGACAGTTTCAAAAACTACATTTCATTGACTTTCTAACGGTATCAGTCCGTTTGAGTTACAACGGTTGCGTCACATATTCGTACCAACATGTATTTAGCGATATTTTTCTGATATTACTAGGTTGCATCGCTTTTAACAGTGAAACGATTGACTGTGGGACTTAATTGAACTGATTTTGGACTTTGACCTTATAAATGTGATAAATGAGACAATTGGACTCCAAGAAATAACATTCTTCTTAATTTGACATGATTGCTGGAACTCAGCGATTACACTGGGCGCTGTGGTAGCGCTTTATTTAAAAATTTAGATAAATAAGTCATTTTTTACTGTGGGACCAATCCTAGCCGTTAGCGCGCGCTGAAGAAATAGAGACAGTTTCAAAAACTACATTTCATTGACTTTCTAACGGTATCAGTCCGTTTGAGTTACAACGGTTGCGTCACATATTCGTACCAACATGTATTTAGCGATATTTTTCTGATATTACTAGGTTGCATCGCTTTTAACAGTGAAACGATTGACTGTGGGACTTAATTGAACTGATTTTGGACTTTGACCTTATAAATGTGATAAATGAGACAATTGGACTCCAAGAAATAACATTCTTCTTAATTTGACATGATTGCTGGAACTCAGCGATTACACTGGGCGCTGTGGTAGCGCTTTATTTAAAAATTTAGATAAATAAGTCATTTTTTACTGTGGGACCAATCCTAGCCGTTAGCGCGCGCTGAAGAAATAGAGACAGTTTCAAAAACTACATTTCATTGACTTTCTAACGGTATCAGTCCGTTTGAGTTACAACGGTTGCGTCACATATTCGTACCAACATGTATTTAGCGATATTTTTCTGATATTACTAGGTTGCATCGCTTTTAACAGTGAAACGATTGACTGTGGGACTTAATTGAACTGATTTTGGACTTTGACCTTATAAATGTGATAAATGAGACAATTGGACTCCAAGAAATAACATTCTTCTTAATTTGACATGATTGCTGGAACTCAGCGATTACACTGGGCGCTGTGGTAGCGCTTTATTTAAAAATTTAGATAAATAAGTCATTTTTTACTGTGGGACCAATCCTAGCCGTTAGCGCGCGCTGAAGAAATAGAGACAGTTTCAAAAACTACATTTCATTGACTTTCTAACGGTATCAGTCCGTTTGAGTTACAACGGTTGCGTCACATATTCGTACCAACATGTATTTAGCGATATTTTTCTGATATTACTAGGTTGCATCGCTTTTAACAGTGAAACGATTGACTGTGGGACTTAATTGAACTGATTTTGGACTTTGACCTTATAAATGTGATAAATGAGACAATTGGACTCCAAGAAATAACATTCTTCTTAATTTGACATGATTGCTGGAACTCAGCGATTACACTGGGCGCTGTGGTAGCGCTTTATTTAAAAATTTAGATAAATAAGTCATTTTTTACTGTGGGACCAATCCTAGCCGTTAGCGCGCGCTGAAGAAATAGAGACAGTTTCAAAAACTACATTTCATTGACTTTCTAACGGTATCAGTCCGTTTGAGTTACAACGGTTGCGTCACATATTCGTACCAACATGTATTTAGCGATATTTTTCTGATATTACTAGGTTGCATCGCTTTTAACAGTGAAACGATTGACTGTGGGACTTAATTGAACTGATTTTGGACTTTGACCTTATAAATGTGATAAATGAGACAATTGGACTCCAAGAAATAACATTCTTCTTAATTTGACATGATTGCTGGAACTCAGCGATTACACTGGGCGCTGTGGTAGCGCTTTATTTAAAAATTTAGATAAATAAGTCATTTTTTACTGTGGGACCAATCCTAGCCGTTAGCGCGCGCTGAAGAAATAGAGACAGTTTCAAAAACTACATTTCATTGACTTTCTAACGGTATCAGTCCGTTTGAGTTACAACGGTTGCGTCACATATTCGTACCAACATGTATTTAGCGATATTTTTCTGATATTACTAGGTTGCATCGCTTTTAACAGTGAAACGATTGACTGTGGGACTTAATTGAACTGATTTTGGACTTTGACCTTATAAATGTGATAAATGAGACAATTGGACTCCAAGAAATAACATTCTTCTTAATTTGACATGATTGCTGGAACTCAGCGATTACACTGGGCGCTGTGGTAGCGCTTTATTTAAAAATTTAGATAAATAAGTCATTTTTTACTGTGGGACCAATCCTAGCCGTTAGCGCGCGCTGAAGAAATAGAGACAGTTTCAAAAACTACATTTCATTGACTTTCTAACGGTATCAGTCCGTTTGAGTTACAACGGTTGCGTCACATATTCGTACCAACATGTATTTAGCGATATTTTTCTGATATTACTAGGTTGCATCGCTTTTAACAGTGAAACGATTGACTGTGGGACTTAATTGAACTGATTTTGGACTTTGACCTTATAAATGTGATAAATGAGACAATTGGACTCCAAGAAATAACATTCTTCTTAATTTGACATGATTGCTGGAACTCAGCGATTACACTGGGCGCTGTGGTAGCGCTTTATTTAAAAATTTAGATAAATAAGTCATTTTTTACTGTGGGACCAATCCTAGCCGTTAGCGCGCGCTGAAGAAATAGAGACAGTTTCAAAAACTACATTTCATTGACTTTCTAACGGTATCAGTCCGTTTGAGTTACAACGGTTGCGTCACATATTCGTACCAACATGTATTTAGCGATATTTTTCTGATATTACTAGGTTGCATCGCTTTTAACAGTGAAACGATTGACTGTGGGACTTAATTGAACTGATTTTGGACTTTGACCTTATAAATGTGATAAATGAGACAATTGGACTCCAAGAAATAACATTCTTCTTAATTTGACATGATTGCTGGAACTCAGCGATTACACTGGGCGCTGTGGTAGCGCTTTATTTAAAAATTTAGATAAATAAGTCATTTTTTACTGTGGGACCAATCCTAGCCGTTAGCGCGCGCTGAAGAAATAGAGACAGTTTCAAAAACTACATTTCATTGACTTTCTAACGGTATCAGTCCGTTTGAGTTACAACGGTTGCGTCACATATTCGTACCAACATGTATTTAGCGATATTTTTCTGATATTACTAGGTTGCATCGCTTTTAACAGTGAAACGATTGACTGTGGGACTTAATTGAACTGATTTTGGACTTTGACCTTATAAATGTGATAAATGAGACAATTGGACTCCAAGAAATAACATTCTTCTTAATTTGACATGATTGCTGGAACTCAGCGATTACACTGGGCGCTGTGGTAGCGCTTTATTTAAAAATTTAGATAAATAAGTCATTTTTTACTGTGGGACCAATCCTAGCCGTTAGCGCGCGCTGAAGAAATAGAGACAGTTTCAAAAACTACATTTCATTGACTTTCTAACGGTATCAGTCCGTTTGAGTTACAACGGTTGCGTCACATATTCGTACCAACATGTATTTAGCGATATTTTTCTGATATTACTAGGTTGCATCGCTTTTAACAGTGAAACGATTGACTGTGGGACTTAATTGAACTGATTTTGGACTTTGACCTTATAAATGTGATAAATGAGACAATTGGACTCCAAGAAATAACATTCTTCTTAATTTGACATGATTGCTGGAACTCAGCGATTACACTGGGCGCTGTGGTAGCGCTTTATTTAAAAATTTAGATAAATAAGTCATTTTTTACTGTGGGACCAATCCTAGCCGTTAGCGCGCGCTGAAGAAATAGAGACAGTTTCAAAAACTACATTTCATTGACTTTCTAACGGTATCAGTCCGTTTGAGTTACAACGGTTGCGTCACATATTCGTACCAACATGTATTTAGCGATATTTTTCTGATATTACTAGGTTGCATCGCTTTTAACAGTGAAACGATTGACTGTGGGACTTAATTGAACTGATTTTGGACTTTGACCTTATAAATGTGATAAATGAGACAATTGGACTCCAAGAAATAACATTCTTCTTAATTTGACATGATTGCTGGAACTCAGCGATTACACTGGGCGCTGTGGTAGCGCTTTATTTAAAAATTTAGATAAATAAGTCATTTTTTACTGTGGGACCAATCCTAGCCGTTAGCGCGCGCTGAAGAAATAGAGACAGTTTCAAAAACTACATTTCATTGACTTTCTAACGGTATCAGTCCGTTTGAGTTACAACGGTTGCGTCACATATTCGTACCAACATGTATTTAGCGATATTTTTCTGATATTACTAGGTTGCATCGCTTTTAACAGTGAAACGATTGACTGTGGGACTTAATTGAACTGATTTTGGACTTTGACCTTATAAATGTGATAAATGAGACAATTGGACTCCAAGAAATAACATTCTTCTTAATTTGACATGATTGCTGGAACTCAGCGATTACACTGGGCGCTGTGGTAGCGCTTTATTTAAAAATTTAGATAAATAAGTCATTTTTTACTGTGGGACCAATCCTAGCCGTTAGCGCGCGCTGAAGAAATAGAGACAGTTTCAAAAACTACATTTCATTGACTTTCTAACGGTATCAGTCCGTTTGAGTTACAACGGTTGCGTCACATATTCGTACCAACATGTATTTAGCGATATTTTTCTGATATTACTAGGTTGCATCGCTTTTAACAGTGAAACGATTGACTGTGGGACTTAATTGAACTGATTTTGGACTTTGACCTTATAAATGTGATAAATGAGACAATTGGACTCCAAGAAATAACATTCTTCTTAATTTGACATGATTGCTGGAACTCAGCGATTACACTGGGCGCTGTGGTAGCGCTTTATTTAAAAATTTAGATAAATAAGTCATTTTTTACTGTGGGACCAATCCTAGCCGTTAGCGCGCGCTGAAGAAATAGAGACAGTTTCAAAAACTACATTTCATTGACTTTCTAACGGTATCAGTCCGTTTGAGTTACAACGGTTGCGTCACATATTCGTACCAACATGTATTTAGCGATATTTTTCTGATATTACTAGGTTGCATCGCTTTTAACAGTGAAACGATTGACTGTGGGACTTAATTGAACTGATTTTGGACTTTGACCTTATAAATGTGATAAATGAGACAATTGGACTCCAAGAAATAACATTCTTCTTAATTTGACATGATTGCTGGAACTCAGCGATTACACTGGGCGCTGTGGTAGCGCTTTATTTAAAAATTTAGATAAATAAGTCATTTTTTACTGTGGGACCAATCCTAGCCGTTAGCGCGCGCTGAAGAAATAGAGACAGTTTCAAAAACTACATTTCATTGACTTTCTAACGGTATCAGTCCGTTTGAGTTACAACGGTTGCGTCACATATTCGTACCAACATGTATTTAGCGATATTTTTCTGATATTACTAGGTTGCATCGCTTTTAACAGTGAAACGATTGACTGTGGGACTTAATTGAACTGATTTTGGACTTTGACCTTATAAATGTGATAAATGAGACAATTGGACTCCAAGAAATAACATTCTTCTTAATTTGACATGATTGCTGGAACTCAGCGATTACACTGGGCGCTGTGGTAGCGCTTTATTTAAAAATTTAGATAAATAAGTCATTTTTTACTGTGGGACCAATCCTAGCCGTTAGCGCGCGCTGAAGAAATAGAGACAGTTTCAAAAACTACATTTCATTGACTTTCTAACGGTATCAGTCCGTTTGAGTTACAACGGTTGCGTCACATATTCGTACCAACATGTATTTAGCGATATTTTTCTGATATTACTAGGTTGCATCGCTTTTAACAGTGAAACGATTGACTGTGGGACTTAATTGAACTGATTTTGGACTTTGACCTTATAAATGTGATAAATGAGACAATTGGACTCCAAGAAATAACATTCTTCTTAATTTGACATGATTGCTGGAACTCAGCGATTACACTGGGCGCTGTGGTAGCGCTTTATTTAAAAATTTAGATAAATAAGTCATTTTTTACTGTGGGACCAATCCTAGCCGTTAGCGCGCGCTGAAGAAATAGAGACAGTTTCAAAAACTACATTTCATTGACTTTCTAACGGTATCAGTCCGTTTGAGTTACAACGGTTGCGTCACATATTCGTACCAACATGTATTTAGCGATATTTTTCTGATATTACTAGGTTGCATCGCTTTTAACAGTGAAACGATTGACTGTGGGACTTAATTGAACTGATTTTGGACTTTGACCTTATAAATGTGATAAATGAGACAATTGGACTCCAAGAAATAACATTCTTCTTAATTTGACATGATTGCTGGAACTCAGCGATTACACTGGGCGCTGTGGTAGCGCTTTATTTAAAAATTTAGATAAATAAGTCATTTTTTACTGTGGGACCAATCCTAGCCGTTAGCGCGCGCTGAAGAAATAGAGACAGTTTCAAAAACTACATTTCATTGACTTTCTAACGGTATCAGTCCGTTTGAGTTACAACGGTTGCGTCACATATTCGTACCAACATGTATTTAGCGATATTTTTCTGATATTACTAGGTTGCATCGCTTTTAACAGTGAAACGATTGACTGTGGGACTTAATTGAACTGATTTTGGACTTTGACCTTATAAATGTGATAAATGAGACAATTGGACTCCAAGAAATAACATTCTTCTTAATTTGACATGATTGCTGGAACTCAGCGATTACACTGGGCGCTGTGGTAGCGCTTTATTTAAAAATTTAGATAAATAAGTCATTTTTTACTGTGGGACCAATCCTAGCCGTTAGCGCGCGCTGAAGAAATAGAGACAGTTTCAAAAACTACATTTCATTGACTTTCTAACGGTATCAGTCCGTTTGAGTTACAACGGTTGCGTCACATATTCGTACCAACATGTATTTAGCGATATTTTTCTGATATTACTAGGTTGCATCGCTTTTAACAGTGAAACGATTGACTGTGGGACTTAATTGAACTGATTTTGGACTTTGACCTTATAAATGTGATAAATGAGACAATTGGACTCCAAGAAATAACATTCTTCTTAATTTGACATGATTGCTGGAACTCAGCGATTACACTGGGCGCTGTGGTAGCGCTTTATTTAAAAATTTAGATAAATAAGTCATTTTTTACTGTGGGACCAATCCTAGCCGTTAGCGCGCGCTGAAGAAATAGAGACAGTTTCAAAAACTACATTTCATTGACTTTCTAACGGTATCAGTCCGTTTGAGTTACAACGGTTGCGTCACATATTCGTACCAACATGTATTTAGCGATATTTTTCTGATATTACTAGGTTGCATCGCTTTTAACAGTGAAACGATTGACTGTGGGACTTAATTGAACTGATTTTGGACTTTGACCTTATAAATGTGATAAATGAGACAATTGGACTCCAAGAAATAACATTCTTCTTAATTTGACATGATTGCTGGAACTCAGCGATTACACTGGGCGCTGTGGTAGCGCTTTATTTAAAAATTTAGATAAATAAGTCATTTTTTACTGTGGGACCAATCCTAGCCGTTAGCGCGCGCTGAAGAAATAGAGACAGTTTCAAAAACTACATTTCATTGACTTTCTAACGGTATCAGTCCGTTTGAGTTACAACGGTTGCGTCACATATTCGTACCAACATGTATTTAGCGATATTTTTCTGATATTACTAGGTTGCATCGCTTTTAACAGTGAAACGATTGACTGTGGGACTTAATTGAACTGATTTTGGACTTTGACCTTATAAATGTGATAAATGAGACAATTGGACTCCAAGAAATAACATTCTTCTTAATTTGACATGATTGCTGGAACTCAGCGATTACACTGGGCGCTGTGGTAGCGCTTTATTTAAAAATTTAGATAAATAAGTCATTTTTTACTGTGGGACCAATCCTAGCCGTTAGCGCGCGCTGAAGAAATAGAGACAGTTTCAAAAACTACATTTCATTGACTTTCTAACGGTATCAGTCCGTTTGAGTTACAACGGTTGCGTCACATATTCGTACCAACATGTATTTAGCGATATTTTTCTGATATTACTAGGTTGCATCGCTTTTAACAGTGAAACGATTGACTGTGGGACTTAATTGAACTGATTTTGGACTTTGACCTTATAAATGTGATAAATGAGACAATTGGACTCCAAGAAATAACATTCTTCTTAATTTGACATGATTGCTGGAACTCAGCGATTACACTGGGCGCTGTGGTAGCGCTTTATTTAAAAATTTAGATAAATAAGTCATTTTTTACTGTGGGACCAATCCTAGCCGTTAGCGCGCGCTGAAGAAATAGAGACAGTTTCAAAAACTACATTTCATTGACTTTCTAACGGTATCAGTCCGTTTGAGTTACAACGGTTGCGTCACATATTCGTACCAACATGTATTTAGCGATATTTTTCTGATATTACTAGGTTGCATCGCTTTTAACAGTGAAACGATTGACTGTGGGACTTAATTGAACTGATTTTGGACTTTGACCTTATAAATGTGATAAATGAGACAATTGGACTCCAAGAAATAACATTCTTCTTAATTTGACATGATTGCTGGAACTCAGCGATTACACTGGGCGCTGTGGTAGCGCTTTATTTAAAAATTTAGATAAATAAGTCATTTTTTACTGTGGGACCAATCCTAGCCGTTAGCGCGCGCTGAAGAAATAGAGACAGTTTCAAAAACTACATTTCATTGACTTTCTAACGGTATCAGTCCGTTTGAGTTACAACGGTTGCGTCACATATTCGTACCAACATGTATTTAGCGATATTTTTCTGATATTACTAGGTTGCATCGCTTTTAACAGTGAAACGATTGACTGTGGGACTTAATTGAACTGATTTTGGACTTTGACCTTATAAATGTGATAAATGAGACAATTGGACTCCAAGAAATAACATTCTTCTTAATTTGACATGATTGCTGGAACTCAGCGATTACACTGGGCGCTGTGGTAGCGCTTTATTTAAAAATTTAGATAAATAAGTCATTTTTTACTGTGGGACCAATCCTAGCCGTTAGCGCGCGCTGAAGAAATAGAGACAGTTTCAAAAACTACATTTCATTGACTTTCTAACGGTATCAGTCCGTTTGAGTTACAACGGTTGCGTCACATATTCGTACCAACATGTATTTAGCGATATTTTTCTGATATTACTAGGTTGCATCGCTTTTAACAGTGAAACGATTGACTGTGGGACTTAATTGAACTGATTTTGGACTTTGACCTTATAAATGTGATAAATGAGACAATTGGACTCCAAGAAATAACATTCTTCTTAATTTGACATGATTGCTGGAACTCAGCGATTACACTGGGCGCTGTGGTAGCGCTTTATTTAAAAATTTAGATAAATAAGTCATTTTTTACTGTGGGACCAATCCTAGCCGTTAGCGCGCGCTGAAGAAATAGAGACAGTTTCAAAAACTACATTTCATTGACTTTCTAACGGTATCAGTCCGTTTGAGTTACAACGGTTGCGTCACATATTCGTACCAACATGTATTTAGCGATATTTTTCTGATATTACTAGGTTGCATCGCTTTTAACAGTGAAACGATTGACTGTGGGACTTAATTGAACTGATTTTGGACTTTGACCTTATAAATGTGATAAATGAGACAATTGGACTCCAAGAAATAACATTCTTCTTAATTTGACATGATTGCTGGAACTCAGCGATTACACTGGGCGCTGTGGTAGCGCTTTATTTAAAAATTTAGATAAATAAGTCATTTTTTACTGTGGGACCAATCCTAGCCGTTAGCGCGCGCTGAAGAAATAGAGACAGTTTCAAAAACTACATTTCATTGACTTTCTAACGGTATCAGTCCGTTTGAGTTACAACGGTTGCGTCACATATTCGTACCAACATGTATTTAGCGATATTTTTCTGATATTACTAGGTTGCATCGCTTTTAACAGTGAAACGATTGACTGTGGGACTTAATTGAACTGATTTTGGACTTTGACCTTATAAATGTGATAAATGAGACAATTGGACTCCAAGAAATAACATTCTTCTTAATTTGACATGATTGCTGGAACTCAGCGATTACACTGGGCGCTGTGGTAGCGCTTTATTTAAAAATTTAGATAAATAAGTCATTTTTTACTGTGGGACCAATCCTAGCCGTTAGCGCGCGCTGAAGAAATAGAGACAGTTTCAAAAACTACATTTCATTGACTTTCTAACGGTATCAGTCCGTTTGAGTTACAACGGTTGCGTCACATATTCGTACCAACATGTATTTAGCGATATTTTTCTGATATTACTAGGTTGCATCGCTTTTAACAGTGAAACGATTGACTGTGGGACTTAATTGAACTGATTTTGGACTTTGACCTTATAAATGTGATAAATGAGACAATTGGACTCCAAGAAATAACATTCTTCTTAATTTGACATGATTGCTGGAACTCAGCGATTACACTGGGCGCTGTGGTAGCGCTTTATTTAAAAATTTAGATAAATAAGTCATTTTTTACTGTGGGACCAATCCTAGCCGTTAGCGCGCGCTGAAGAAATAGAGACAGTTTCAAAAACTACATTTCATTGACTTTCTAACGGTATCAGTCCGTTTGAGTTACAACGGTTGCGTCACATATTCGTACCAACATGTATTTAGCGATATTTTTCTGATATTACTAGGTTGCATCGCTTTTAACAGTGAAACGATTGACTGTGGGACTTAATTGAACTGATTTTGGACTTTGACCTTATAAATGTGATAAATGAGACAATTGGACTCCAAGAAATAACATTCTTCTTAATTTGACATGATTGCTGGAACTCAGCGATTACACTGGGCGCTGTGGTAGCGCTTTATTTAAAAATTTAGATAAATAAGTCATTTTTTACTGTGGGACCAATCCTAGCCGTTAGCGCGCGCTGAAGAAATAGAGACAGTTTCAAAAACTACATTTCATTGACTTTCTAACGGTATCAGTCCGTTTGAGTTACAACGGTTGCGTCACATATTCGTACCAACATGTATTTAGCGATATTTTTCTGATATTACTAGGTTGCATCGCTTTTAACAGTGAAACGATTGACTGTGGGACTTAATTGAACTGATTTTGGACTTTGACCTTATAAATGTGATAAATGAGACAATTGGACTCCAAGAAATAACATTCTTCTTAATTTGACATGATTGCTGGAACTCAGCGATTACACTGGGCGCTGTGGTAGCGCTTTATTTAAAAATTTAGATAAATAAGTCATTTTTTACTGTGGGACCAATCCTAGCCGTTAGCGCGCGCTGAAGAAATAGAGACAGTTTCAAAAACTACATTTCATTGACTTTCTAACGGTATCAGTCCGTTTGAGTTACAACGGTTGCGTCACATATTCGTACCAACATGTATTTAGCGATATTTTTCTGATATTACTAGGTTGCATCGCTTTTAACAGTGAAACGATTGACTGTGGGACTTAATTGAACTGATTTTGGACTTTGACCTTATAAATGTGATAAATGAGACAATTGGACTCCAAGAAATAACATTCTTCTTAATTTGACATGATTGCTGGAACTCAGCGATTACACTGGGCGCTGTGGTAGCGCTTTATTTAAAAATTTAGATAAATAAGTCATTTTTTACTGTGGGACCAATCCTAGCCGTTAGCGCGCGCTGAAGAAATAGAGACAGTTTCAAAAACTACATTTCATTGACTTTCTAACGGTATCAGTCCGTTTGAGTTACAACGGTTGCGTCACATATTCGTACCAACATGTATTTAGCGATATTTTTCTGATATTACTAGGTTGCATCGCTTTTAACAGTGAAACGATTGACTGTGGGACTTAATTGAACTGATTTTGGACTTTGACCTTATAAATGTGATAAATGAGACAATTGGACTCCAAGAAATAACATTCTTCTTAATTTGACATGATTGCTGGAACTCAGCGATTACACTGGGCGCTGTGGTAGCGCTTTATTTAAAAATTTAGATAAATAAGTCATTTTTTACTGTGGGACCAATCCTAGCCGTTAGCGCGCGCTGAAGAAATAGAGACAGTTTCAAAAACTACATTTCATTGACTTTCTAACGGTATCAGTCCGTTTGAGTTACAACGGTTGCGTCACATATTCGTACCAACATGTATTTAGCGATATTTTTCTGATATTACTAGGTTGCATCGCTTTTAACAGTGAAACGATTGACTGTGGGACTTAATTGAACTGATTTTGGACTTTGACCTTATAAATGTGATAAATGAGACAATTGGACTCCAAGAAATAACATTCTTCTTAATTTGACATGATTGCTGGAACTCAGCGATTACACTGGGCGCTGTGGTAGCGCTTTATTTAAAAATTTAGATAAATAAGTCATTTTTTACTGTGGGACCAATCCTAGCCGTTAGCGCGCGCTGAAGAAATAGAGACAGTTTCAAAAACTACATTTCATTGACTTTCTAACGGTATCAGTCCGTTTGAGTTACAACGGTTGCGTCACATATTCGTACCAACATGTATTTAGCGATATTTTTCTGATATTACTAGGTTGCATCGCTTTTAACAGTGAAACGATTGACTGTGGGACTTAATTGAACTGATTTTGGACTTTGACCTTATAAATGTGATAAATGAGACAATTGGACTCCAAGAAATAACATTCTTCTTAATTTGACATGATTGCTGGAACTCAGCGATTACACTGGGCGCTGTGGTAGCGCTTTATTTAAAAATTTAGATAAATAAGTCATTTTTTACTGTGGGACCAATCCTAGCCGTTAGCGCGCGCTGAAGAAATAGAGACAGTTTCAAAAACTACATTTCATTGACTTTCTAACGGTATCAGTCCGTTTGAGTTACAACGGTTGCGTCACATATTCGTACCAACATGTATTTAGCGATATTTTTCTGATATTACTAGGTTGCATCGCTTTTAACAGTGAAACGATTGACTGTGGGACTTAATTGAACTGATTTTGGACTTTGACCTTATAAATGTGATAAATGAGACAATTGGACTCCAAGAAATAACATTCTTCTTAATTTGACATGATTGCTGGAACTCAGCGATTACACTGGGCGCTGTGGTAGCGCTTTATTTAAAAATTTAGATAAATAAGTCATTTTTTACTGTGGGACCAATCCTAGCCGTTAGCGCGCGCTGAAGAAATAGAGACAGTTTCAAAAACTACATTTCATTGACTTTCTAACGGTATCAGTCCGTTTGAGTTACAACGGTTGCGTCACATATTCGTACCAACATGTATTTAGCGATATTTTTCTGATATTACTAGGTTGCATCGCTTTTAACAGTGAAACGATTGACTGTGGGACTTAATTGAACTGATTTTGGACTTTGACCTTATAAATGTGATAAATGAGACAATTGGACTCCAAGAAATAACATTCTTCTTAATTTGACATGATTGCTGGAACTCAGCGATTACACTGGGCGCTGTGGTAGCGCTTTATTTAAAAATTTAGATAAATAAGTCATTTTTTACTGTGGGACCAATCCTAGCCGTTAGCGCGCGCTGAAGAAATAGAGACAGTTTCAAAAACTACATTTCATTGACTTTCTAACGGTATCAGTCCGTTTGAGTTACAACGGTTGCGTCACATATTCGTACCAACATGTATTTAGCGATATTTTTCTGATATTACTAGGTTGCATCGCTTTTAACAGTGAAACGATTGACTGTGGGACTTAATTGAACTGATTTTGGACTTTGACCTTATAAATGTGATAAATGAGACAATTGGACTCCAAGAAATAACATTCTTCTTAATTTGACATGATTGCTGGAACTCAGCGATTACACTGGGCGCTGTGGTAGCGCTTTATTTAAAAATTTAGATAAATAAGTCATTTTTTACTGTGGGACCAATCCTAGCCGTTAGCGCGCGCTGAAGAAATAGAGACAGTTTCAAAAACTACATTTCATTGACTTTCTAACGGTATCAGTCCGTTTGAGTTACAACGGTTGCGTCACATATTCGTACCAACATGTATTTAGCGATATTTTTCTGATATTACTAGGTTGCATCGCTTTTAACAGTGAAACGATTGACTGTGGGACTTAATTGAACTGATTTTGGACTTTGACCTTATAAATGTGATAAATGAGACAATTGGACTCCAAGAAATAACATTCTTCTTAATTTGACATGATTGCTGGAACTCAGCGATTACACTGGGCGCTGTGGTAGCGCTTTATTTAAAAATTTAGATAAATAAGTCATTTTTTACTGTGGGACCAATCCTAGCCGTTAGCGCGCGCTGAAGAAATAGAGACAGTTTCAAAAACTACATTTCATTGACTTTCTAACGGTATCAGTCCGTTTGAGTTACAACGGTTGCGTCACATATTCGTACCAACATGTATTTAGCGATATTTTTCTGATATTACTAGGTTGCATCGCTTTTAACAGTGAAACGATTGACTGTGGGACTTAATTGAACTGATTTTGGACTTTGACCTTATAAATGTGATAAATGAGACAATTGGACTCCAAGAAATAACATTCTTCTTAATTTGACATGATTGCTGGAACTCAGCGATTACACTGGGCGCTGTGGTAGCGCTTTATTTAAAAATTTAGATAAATAAGTCATTTTTTACTGTGGGACCAATCCTAGCCGTTAGCGCGCGCTGAAGAAATAGAGACAGTTTCAAAAACTACATTTCATTGACTTTCTAACGGTATCAGTCCGTTTGAGTTACAACGGTTGCGTCACATATTCGTACCAACATGTATTTAGCGATATTTTTCTGATATTACTAGGTTGCATCGCTTTTAACAGTGAAACGATTGACTGTGGGACTTAATTGAACTGATTTTGGACTTTGACCTTATAAATGTGATAAATGAGACAATTGGACTCCAAGAAATAACATTCTTCTTAATTTGACATGATTGCTGGAACTCAGCGATTACACTGGGCGCTGTGGTAGCGCTTTATTTAAAAATTTAGATAAATAAGTCATTTTTTACTGTGGGACCAATCCTAGCCGTTAGCGCGCGCTGAAGAAATAGAGACAGTTTCAAAAACTACATTTCATTGACTTTCTAACGGTATCAGTCCGTTTGAGTTACAACGGTTGCGTCACATATTCGTACCAACATGTATTTAGCGATATTTTTCTGATATTACTAGGTTGCATCGCTTTTAACAGTGAAACGATTGACTGTGGGACTTAATTGAACTGATTTTGGACTTTGACCTTATAAATGTGATAAATGAGACAATTGGACTCCAAGAAATAACATTCTTCTTAATTTGACATGATTGCTGGAACTCAGCGATTACACTGGGCGCTGTGGTAGCGCTTTATTTAAAAATTTAGATAAATAAGTCATTTTTTACTGTGGGACCAATCCTAGCCGTTAGCGCGCGCTGAAGAAATAGAGACAGTTTCAAAAACTACATTTCATTGACTTTCTAACGGTATCAGTCCGTTTGAGTTACAACGGTTGCGTCACATATTCGTACCAACATGTATTTAGCGATATTTTTCTGATATTACTAGGTTGCATCGCTTTTAACAGTGAAACGATTGACTGTGGGACTTAATTGAACTGATTTTGGACTTTGACCTTATAAATGTGATAAATGAGACAATTGGACTCCAAGAAATAACATTCTTCTTAATTTGACATGATTGCTGGAACTCAGCGATTACACTGGGCGCTGTGGTAGCGCTTTATTTAAAAATTTAGATAAATAAGTCATTTTTTACTGTGGGACCAATCCTAGCCGTTAGCGCGCGCTGAAGAAATAGAGACAGTTTCAAAAACTACATTTCATTGACTTTCTAACGGTATCAGTCCGTTTGAGTTACAACGGTTGCGTCACATATTCGTACCAACATGTATTTAGCGATATTTTTCTGATATTACTAGGTTGCATCGCTTTTAACAGTGAAACGATTGACTGTGGGACTTAATTGAACTGATTTTGGACTTTGACCTTATAAATGTGATAAATGAGACAATTGGACTCCAAGAAATAACATTCTTCTTAATTTGACATGATTGCTGGAACTCAGCGATTACACTGGGCGCTGTGGTAGCGCTTTATTTAAAAATTTAGATAAATAAGTCATTTTTTACTGTGGGACCAATCCTAGCCGTTAGCGCGCGCTGAAGAAATAGAGACAGTTTCAAAAACTACATTTCATTGACTTTCTAACGGTATCAGTCCGTTTGAGTTACAACGGTTGCGTCACATATTCGTACCAACATGTATTTAGCGATATTTTTCTGATATTACTAGGTTGCATCGCTTTTAACAGTGAAACGATTGACTGTGGGACTTAATTGAACTGATTTTGGACTTTGACCTTATAAATGTGATAAATGAGACAATTGGACTCCAAGAAATAACATTCTTCTTAATTTGACATGATTGCTGGAACTCAGCGATTACACTGGGCGCTGTGGTAGCGCTTTATTTAAAAATTTAGATAAATAAGTCATTTTTTACTGTGGGACCAATCCTAGCCGTTAGCGCGCGCTGAAGAAATAGAGACAGTTTCAAAAACTACATTTCATTGACTTTCTAACGGTATCAGTCCGTTTGAGTTACAACGGTTGCGTCACATATTCGTACCAACATGTATTTAGCGATATTTTTCTGATATTACTAGGTTGCATCGCTTTTAACAGTGAAACGATTGACTGTGGGACTTAATTGAACTGATTTTGGACTTTGACCTTATAAATGTGATAAATGACACAATTGGACTCCAAGAAATAACATTCTTCTTAATTTGACATGATTGCTGGAACTCAGCGATTACACTGGGCGCTGTGGTAGCGCTTTATTTAAAAATTTAGATAAATAAGTCATTTTTTACTGTGGGACCAATCCTAGCCGTTAGCGCGCGCTGAAGAAATAGAGACAGTTTCAAAAACTACATTTCATTGACTTTCTAACGGTATCAGTCCGTTTGAGTTACAACGGTTGCGTCACATATTCGTACCAACATGTATTTAGCGATATTTTTCTGATATTACTAGGTTGCATCGCTTTTAACAGTGAAACGATTGACTGTGGGACTTAATTGAACTGATTTTGGACTTTGACCTTATAAATGTGATAAATGACACAATTGGACTCCAAGAAATAACATTCTTCTTAATTTGACATGATTGCTGGAACTCAGCGATTACACTGGGCGCTGTGGTAGCGCTTTATTTAAAAATTTAGATAAATAAGTCATTTTTTACTGTGGGACCAATCCTAGCCGTTAGCGCGCTGAAGAAATAGAGACAGTTTCAAAAACTACATTTCATTGACTTTCTAACGGTATCAGTCCGTTTGAGTTACAACGGTTGCGTCACATATTCGTACCAACATGTATTTAGCGATATTTTTCTGATATTACTAGGTTGCATCGCTTTTAACAGTGAAACGATTGACTGTGGGACTTAATTGAACTGATTTTGGACTTTGACCTTATAAATGTGATAAATGAGACAATTGGACTCCAAGAAATACATTCTTCTTAATTTGACATGATTGCTGGAACTCAGCGATTACACTGGGCGCTGTGGTAGCGCTTTATTTAAAAATTTAGATAAATAAGTCATTTTTTACTGTGGGACCAATCCTAGCCGTTAGCGCGCGCTGAAGAAATAGAGACAGTTTCAAAAACTACATTTCATTGACTTTTAACGGTATCAATCCGTTTGAGTTACAACGGTTGCGTCACATATTCGTACCAACATGTATTTAGCGATATTTTTCTGATATTACTAGGTTGCATCGCTTTTAACAGTGAAACGATTGACTGTGGGACTTAATTGAACTGATTTTGGACTTTGACCTTATAAATGTGATAAATGAGACAATTGGACTCCAAGAAATAACATTCTTCTTAATTTGACATGATTGCTGGAACTCAGCGATTACACTGGGCTGTGGTAGCGCTTTATTTAAAAATTTAGATAAATAAGTCATTTTTTACTGTGGACCAATCCTAGCCGTTAGCGCGCGCTGAAGAAATAGAGACAGTTTCAAAAACTACATTTCATTGACTTTCTAACGGTATCAATCCGTTTGAGTTACAACGGTTGCGTCACATATTCGTACCAACATGTATTTAGCGATATTTTTCTGATATTACTAGGTTGCATCGCTTTTAACAGTGAAACGATTGACTGTGGGACTTAATTGAACTGATTTTGGACTTTGACCTTATAAATGTGATAAATGAGACAATTGGACTCCAAGAAATAACATTCTTCTTAATTTGACATGATTGCTGGAACTCAGCGATTACACTGGGCGCTGTGGTAGCGCTTTATTTAAAAATTTAGATAAATAAGTCATTTTTTACTGTGGGACCAATCCTAGCCGTTAGCGCGCGCTGAAGAAATAGAGACAGTTTCAAAAACTACATTTCATTGACTTTCTAACGGTATCAATCCGTTTGAGTTACAACGGTTGCGTCACATATTCGTACCAACATGTATTTAGCGATATTTTTCTGATATTACTAGGTTGCATCGCTTTTAACAGTGAAACGATTGACTGTGGGACTTAATTGAACTGATTTTGGACTTTGACCTTATAAATGTGATAATGAGACAATTGGACTCCAAGAAATAACATTCTTCTTAATTTGACATGATTGCTGGAACTCAGCGATTACACTGGGCGCTGTGGTAGCGCTTTATTTAAAAATTTAGATAAAAAGTCATTTTTACTGTGGACCAATCCTAGCCGTTAGCGCGCGCTGAAGAAATAGAGACAGTTCAAAAACTACATTTCATTGACTTTTAACGGTATCAATCCGTTTGAGTTACAACGGTTGCGTCACATATCGTACCAACATGTATTTAGCATATTTTGATATTACTAGTTTGCATCGCTTTTAACAGTGAAACGATTGACTGTGGACTTAATTGAACTGATTTTGGAC
>JASGCC010000819.1:0-53526 GCA_030067915.1 Hydractinia echinata
TCGCCGGCAACCGAAAACCCGCGATTTCCCGTAAATCCCGGGCTCGGCCGTATAAATGTATACAAGAAAGTACCCGGGAGTAAACTCATTTCCCGAACGATTTTTAAAATTATTTTTTCACCACTAAAACCCATGAGACTTGTAGTTTTCAAAAATGTTTTCATTTTTGATGAGACGCCGAATGATAGCAGTTTAATCGCCGGAAACCGAAAACCCGCGATTTCCC
Organism: Hydractinia echinata; assembly: GCA_030067915.1. Classification (NCBI taxonomy): domain Eukaryota; kingdom Metazoa; phylum Cnidaria; class Hydrozoa; order Anthoathecata; family Hydractiniidae; genus Hydractinia; species Hydractinia echinata. The sequence continues at coordinate 227 of JASGCC010000819.1, forward strand.
GTAAATCCCGGGCTCGGCCCGTATAGTCTAATGTATACAAAGAAAGTACCCAGGGAGTAAACTCATTTCTCCAACGATTTTTAAAATTATTTTTTCACCACTAAAACCCATGAGACTTGTAGTTTTCAAAAATGTTTTCATTTTTGATGAGACGCCGAATGATAGCAGTTTAATCGCCGGAAACCGAAAACCCGCGATTTCCCGTAAATCCCGGGCTCGGCCCGTATAGTCTAATGTATACAAAGAAAGTACCCAGGGAGTAAACTCATTTCCCGAACGATTTTTAAAATTATTTTTTCACCACTAAAACCCATGAGACTTGTAGTTTTCAAAAATGTTTTCATTTTTGATGAGACGCCGAATGATAGCAGTTTAATCGCCGGAAACCGAAAACCCGCGATTTCCCGTAAATCCCGGGCTCGGCCCGTATAGTCTAATGTATACAAAGAAAGTACCCAGGGAGTAAACTCATTTCCCGAACGATTTTTAAAATTATTTTTTCACCACTAAAACCCATGAGACTTGTAGTTTTCAAAAATGTTTTCATTTTTGATGAGACGCCGAATGATAGCAGTTTAATCGCCGGAAACCGAAAACCCGCGATTTCCCGTAAATCCCGGGCTCGGCCCGTATAGTCTAATGTATACAAAGAAAGTACCCAGGGAGTAAACTCATTTCCCGAACGATTTTTAAAATTATTTTTTCACCACTAAAACCCATGAGACTTGTAGTTTTCAAAAATGTTTTCATTTTTGATGAGACGCCGAATGATAGCAGTTTAATCGCCGGAAACCGAAAACCCGCGATTTCCCGTAAATCCCGGGCTCGGCCCGTATAGTCTAATGTATACAAAGAAAGTACCCAGGGAGTAAACTCATTTCCCGAACGATTTTTAAAATTATTTTTTCACCACTAAAACCCATGAGACTTGTAGTTTTCAAAAATGTTTTCATTTTTGATGAGACGCCGAATGATAGCAGTTTAATCGCCGGAAACCGAAAACCCGCGATTTCCCGTAAATCCCGGGCTCGGCCCGTATAGTCTAATGTATACAAAGAAAGTACCCAGGGAGTAAACTCATTTCCCGAACGATTTTTAAAATTATTTTTTCACCACTAAAACCCATGAGACTTGTAGTTTTCAAAAATGTTTTCATTTTTGATGAGACGCCGAATGATAGCAGTTTAATCGCCGGAAACCGAAAACCCGCGATTTCCCGTAAATCCCGGGCTCGGCCCGTATAGTCTAATGTATACAAAGAAAGTACCCAGGGAGTAAACTCATTTCCCGAACGATTTTTAAAATTATTTTTTCACCACTAAAACCCATGAGACTTGTAGTTTTCAAAAATGTTTTCATTTTTGATGAGACGCCGAATGAAGCAGTTTAATCGCCGGAAACCGAAAACCCGCGATTTCCCGTAAATCCCGGGCTCGGCCCGTATAGTCTAATGTATACAAAGAAAGTACCCAGGGAGTAAACTCATTTCCCGAACGATTTTTAAAATTATTTTTTCACCACTAAAACCCATGAGACTTGTAGTTTTCAAAAATGTTTTCATTTTTGATGAGACGCCGAATGATAGCAGTTTAATCGCCGGAAACCGAAAACCCGCGATTTCCCGTAAATCCCGGGCTCGGCCCGTATAGTCTAATGTATACAAAGAAAGTACCCAGGGAGTAAACTCATTTCCCGAACGATTTTTAAAATTATTTTTTCACCACTAAAACCCATGAGACTTGTAGTTTTCAAAAATGTTTTCATTTTTGATGAGACGCCGAATGAAGCAGTTTAATCGCCGGAAACGAAAACCCGCGATTTCCCGTAAATCCGGGCTCGGCCCGTATAGAATGTATACAAAGAAAGTACCCAGGGAGTAAACTCATTTCCCGAACGATTTTTAAAATTATTTTTTCACCACTAAAACCCATGAGACTTGTAGTTTTCAAAAATTTTTCATTTTTGATGAGACGCCGAATGAAGCAGTTTAATCGCCGGAAACCGAAAACCCGCGATTTCCCGTAAATCCCGGGCTCGGCCCGTATAGTCTAATGTATACAAAGAAAGTACCCAGGGAGTAAACTCATTTCCCGAACGATTTTTAAAATTATTTTTTCACCACTAAAACCCATGAGACTTGTAGTTTTCAAAAATGTTTTCATTTTTGATGAGACGCCGAATGATAGCAGTTTAATCGCCGGAAACCGAAAACCCGCGATTTCCCGTAAATCCCGGGCTCGGCCCGTATAGTCTAATGTATACAAAGAAAGTACCCAGGGAGTAAACTCATTTCCCGAACGATTTTTAAAATTATTTTTTCACCACTAAAACCCATGAGACTTGTAGTTTTCAAAAATGTTTTCATTTTTGATGAGACGCCGAATGATAGCAGTTTAATCGCCGGAAACCGAAAACCCGCGATTTCCCGTAAATCCCGGGCTCGGCCCGTATAGTCTAATGTATACAAAGAAAGTACCCAGGGAGTAAACTCATTTCCCGAACGATTTTTAAAATTATTTTTTCACCACTAAAACCCATGAGACTTGTAGTTTTCAAAAATGTTTTCATTTTTGATGAGACGCCGAATGATAGCAGTTTAATCGCCGGAAACCGAAAACCCGCGATTTCCCGTAAATCCGGGCTCGGCCCGTATAGTCTAATGTATACAAAGAAAGTACCCAGGGAGTAAACTCATTTCCCGAACGATTTTTAAAATTATTTTTTCACCACTAAAACCCATGAGACTTGTAGTTTTCAAAAATGTTTTCATTTTTGATGAGACGCCGAATGATAGCAGTTTAATCGCCGGAAACCGAAAACCCGCGATTTCCCGTAAATCCCGGGCTCGGCCCGTATAGTCTAATGTATACAAAGAAAGTACCCAGGGAGTAAACTCATTTCCCGAACGATTTTTAAAATTATTTTTTCACCACTAAAACCCATGAGACTTGTAGTTTTCAAAAATGTTTTCATTTTTGATGAGACGCCGAATGATAGCAGTTTAATCGCCGGAAACCGAAAACCCGCGATTTCCCGTAAATCCCGGGCTCGGCCCGTATAGTCTAATGTATACAAAGAAAGTACCCAGGGAGTAAACTCATTTCCCGAACGATTTTTAAAATTATTTTTTCACCACTAAAACCCATGAGACTTGTAGTTTTCAAAAATGTTTTCATTTTTGATGAGACGCCGAATGAAGCAGTTTAATCGCCGGAAACCGAAAACCCGCGATTTCCCGTAAATCCCGGGCTCGGCCCGTATAGTCTAATGTATACAAAGAAAGTACCCAGGGAGTAAACTCATTTCCCGAACGATTTTTAAAATTATTTTTTCACCACTAAAACCCATGAGACTTGTAGTTTTCAAAAATGTTTTCATTTTTGATGAGACGCCGAATGATAGCAGTTTAATCGCCGGAAACCGAAAACCCGCGATTTCCCGTAAATCCCGGGCTCGGCCCGTATAGTCTAATGTATACAAAGAAAGTACCCAGGGAGTAAACTCATTTCCCGAACGATTTTTAAAATTATTTTTTCACCACTAAAACCCATGAGACTTGTAGTTTTCAAAAATGTTTTCATTTTTGATGAGACGCCGAATGATAGCAGTTTAATCGCCGGAAACCGAAAACCCGCGATTTCCCGTAAATCCCGGGCTCGGCCCGTATAGTCTAATGTATACAAAGAAAGTACCCAGGGAGTAAACTCATTTCCCGAACGATTTTTAAAATTATTTTTTCACCACTAAAACCCATGAGACTTGTAGTTTTCAAAAATGTTTTCATTTTTGATGAGACGCCGAATGATAGCAGTTTAATCGCCGGAAACCGAAAACCCGCGATTTCCCGTAAATCCCGGGCTCGGCCCGTATAGTCTAATGTATACAAAGAAAGTACCCAGGGAGTAAACTCATTTCCCGAACGATTTTTAAAATTATTTTTTCACCACTAAAACCCATGAGACTTGTAGTTTTCAAAAATGTTTTCATTTTTGATGAGACGCCGAATGATAGCAGTTTAATCGCCGGAAACCGAAAACCCGCGATTTCCCGTAAATCCGGGCTCGGCCCGTATAGTCTAATGTATACAAAGAAAGTACCCAGGGAGTAAACTCATTTCCCGAACGATTTTTAAAATTATTTTTTCACCACTAAAACCCATGAGACTTGTAGTTTTCAAAAATGTTTTCATTTTTGATGAGACGCCGAATGATAGCAGTTTAATCGCCGGAAACCGAAAACCCGCGATTTCCCGTAAATCCCGGGCTCGGCCCGTATAGTCTAATGTATACAAAGAAAGTACCCAGGGAGTAAACTCATTTCCCGAACGATTTTTAAAATTATTTTTTCACCACTAAAACCCATGAGACTTGTAGTTTTCAAAAATGTTTTCATTTTTGATGAGACGCCGAATGATAGCAGTTTAATCGCCGGAAACCGAAAACCCGCGATTTCCCGTAAATCCCGGGCTCGGCCCGTATAGTCTAATGTATACAAAGAAAGTACCCAGGGAGTAAACTCATTTCCCGAACGATTTTTAAAATTATTTTTTCACCACTAAAACCCATGAGACTTGTAGTTTTCAAAAATGTTTTCATTTTTGATGAGACGCCGAATGATAGCAGTTTAATCGCCGGAAACCGAAAACCCGCGATTTCCCGTAAATCCCGGGCTCGGCCCGTATAGTCTAATGTATACAAAGAAAGTACCCAGGGAGTAAACTCATTTCCCGAACGATTTTTAAAATTATTTTTTCACCACTAAAACCCATGAGACTTGTAGTTTTCAAAAATGTTTTCATTTTTGATGAGACGCCGAATGATAGCAGTTTAATCGCCGGAAACCGAAAACCCGCGATTTCCCGTAAATCCCGGGCTCGGCCCGTATAGTCTAATGTATACAAAGAAAGTACCCAGGGAGTAAACTCATTTCCCGAACGATTTTTAAAATTATTTTTTCACCACTAAAACCCATGAGACTTGTAGTTTTCAAAAATGTTTTCATTTTTGATGAGACGCCGAATGATAGCAGTTTAATCGCCGGAAACCGAAAACCCGCGATTTCCCGTAAATCCCGGGCTCGGCCCGTATAGTCTAATGTATACAAAGAAAGTACCCAGGGAGTAAACTCATTTCCCGAACGATTTTTAAAATTATTTTTTCACCACTAAAACCCATGAGACTTGTAGTTTTCAAAAATGTTTTCATTTTTGATGAGACGCCGAATGATAGCAGTTTAATCGCCGGAAACCGAAAACCCGCGATTTCCCGTAAATCCCGGGCTCGGCCCGTATAGTCTAATGTATACAAAGAAAGTACCCAGGGAGTAAACTCATTTCCCGAACGATTTTTAAAATTATTTTTTCACCACTAAAACCCATGAGACTTGTAGTTTTCAAAAATGTTTTCATTTTTGATGAGACGCCGAATGATAGCAGTTTAATCGCCGGAAACCGAAAACCCGCGATTTCCCGTAAATCCCGGGCTCGGCCCGTATAGTCTAATGTATACAAAGAAAGTACCCAGGGAGTAAACTCATTTCCCGAACGATTTTTAAAATTATTTTTTCACCACTAAAACCCATGAGACTTGTAGTTTTCAAAAATGTTTTCATTTTTGATGAGACGCCGAATGATAGCAGTTTAATCGCCGGAAACCGAAAACCCGCGATTTCCCGTAAATCCCGGGCTCGGCCCGTATAGTCTAATGTATACAAAGAAAGTACCCAGGGAGTAAACTCATTTCCCGAACGATTTTTAAAATTATTTTTTCACCACTAAAACCCATGAGACTTGTAGTTTTCAAAAATGTTTTCATTTTTGATGAGACGCCGAATGATAGCAGTTTAATCGCCGGAAACCGAAAACCCGCGATTTCCCGTAAATCCCGGGCTCGGCCCGTATAGTCTAATGTATACAAAGAAAGTACCCAGGGAGTAAACTCATTTCCCGAACGATTTTTAAAATTATTTTTTCACCACTAAAACCCATGAGACTTGTAGTTTTCAAAAATGTTTTCATTTTTGATGAGACGCCGAATGATAGCAGTTTAATCGCCGGAAACCGAAAACCCGCGATTTCCCGTAAATCCCGGGCTCGGCCCGTATAGTCTAATGTATACAAAGAAAGTACCCAGGGAGTAAACTCATTTCCCGAACGATTTTTAAAATTATTTTTTCACCACTAAAACCCATGAGACTTGTAGTTTTCAAAAATGTTTTCATTTTTGATGAGACGCCGAATGATAGCAGTTTAATCGCCGGAAACCGAAAACCCGCGATTTCCCGTAAATCCCGGGCTCGGCCCGTATAGTCTAATGTATACAAAGAAAGTACCCAGGGAGTAAACTCATTTCCCGAACGATTTTTAAAATTATTTTTTCACCACTAAAACCCATGAGACTTGTAGTTTTCAAAAATGTTTTCATTTTTGATGAGACGCCGAATGATAGCAGTTTAATCGCCGGAAACCGAAAACCCGCGATTTCCCGTAAATCCCGGGCTCGGCCCGTATAGTCTAATGTATACAAAGAAAGTACCCAGGGAGTAAACTCATTTCCCGAACGATTTTTAAAATTATTTTTTCACCACTAAAACCCATGAGACTTGTAGTTTTCAAAAATGTTTTCATTTTTGATGAGACGCCGAATGATAGCAGTTTAATCGCCGGAAACCGAAAACCCGCGATTTCCCGTAAATCCCGGGCTCGGCCCGTATAGTCTAATGTATACAAAGAAAGTACCCAGGGAGTAAACTCATTTCCCGAACGATTTTTAAAATTATTTTTTCACCACTAAAACCCATGAGACTTGTAGTTTTCAAAAATGTTTTCATTTTTGATGAGACGCCGAATGATAGCAGTTTAATCGCCGGAAACCGAAAACCCGCGATTTCCCGTAAATCCCGGGCTCGGCCCGTATAGTCTAATGTATACAAAGAAAGTACCCAGGGAGTAAACTCATTTCCCGAACGATTTTTAAAATTATTTTTTCACCACTAAAACCCATGAGACTTGTAGTTTTCAAAAATGTTTTCATTTTTGATGAGACGCCGAATGATAGCAGTTTAATCGCCGGAAACCGAAAACCCGCGATTTCCCGTAAATCCCGGGCTCGGCCCGTATAGTCTAATGTATACAAAGAAAGTACCCAGGGAGTAAACTCATTTCCCGAACGATTTTTAAAATTATTTTTTCACCACTAAAACCCATGAGACTTGTAGTTTTCAAAAATGTTTTCATTTTTGATGAGACGCCGAATGATAGCAGTTTAATCGCCGGAAACCGAAAACCCGCGATTTCCCGTAAATCCCGGGCTCGGCCCGTATAGTCTAATGTATACAAAGAAAGTACCCAGGGAGTAAACTCATTTCCCGAACGATTTTTAAAATTATTTTTTCACCACTAAAACCCATGAGACTTGTAGTTTTCAAAAATGTTTTCATTTTTGATGAGACGCCGAATGATAGCAGTTTAATCGCCGGAAACCGAAAACCCGCGATTTCCCGTAAATCCCGGGCTCGGCCCGTATAGTCTAATGTATACAAAGAAAGTACCCAGGGAGTAAACTCATTTCCCGAACGATTTTTAAAATTATTTTTTCACCACTAAAACCCATGAGACTTGTAGTTTTCAAAAATGTTTTCATTTTTGATGAGACGCCGAATGATAGCAGTTTAATCGCCGGAAACCGAAAACCCGCGATTTCCCGTAAATCCCGGGCTCGGCCCGTATAGTCTAATGTATACAAAGAAAGTACCCAGGGAGTAAACTCATTTCCCGAACGATTTTTAAAATTATTTTTTCACCACTAAAACCCATGAGACTTGTAGTTTTCAAAAATGTTTTCATTTTTGATGAGACGCCGAATGATAGCAGTTTAATCGCCGGAAACCGAAAACCCGCGATTTCCCGTAAATCCCGGGCTCGGCCCGTATAGTCTAATGTATACAAAGAAAGTACCCAGGGAGTAAACTCATTTCCCGAACGATTTTTAAAATTATTTTTTCACCACTAAAACCCATGAGACTTGTAGTTTTCAAAAATGTTTTCATTTTTGATGAGACGCCGAATGATAGCAGTTTAATCGCCGGAAACCGAAAACCCGCGATTTCCCGTAAATCCCGGGCTCGGCCCGTATAGTCTAATGTATACAAAGAAAGTACCCAGGGAGTAAACTCATTTCCCGAACGATTTTTAAAATTATTTTTTCACCACTAAAACCCATGAGACTTGTAGTTTTCAAAAATGTTTTCATTTTTGATGAGACGCCGAATGATAGCAGTTTAATCGCCGGAAACCGAAAACCCGCGATTTCCCGTAAATCCCGGGCTCGGCCCGTATAGTCTAATGTATACAAAGAAAGTACCCAGGGAGTAAACTCATTTCCCGAACGATTTTTAAAATTATTTTTTCACCACTAAAACCCATGAGACTTGTAGTTTTCAAAAATGTTTTCATTTTTGATGAGACGCCGAATGATAGCAGTTTAATCGCCGGAAACCGAAAACCCGCGATTTCCCGTAAATCCCGGGCTCGGCCCGTATAGTCTAATGTATACAAAGAAAGTACCCAGGGAGTAAACTCATTTCCCGAACGATTTTTAAAATTATTTTTTCACCACTAAAACCCATGAGACTTGTAGTTTTCAAAAATGTTTTCATTTTTGATGAGACGCCGAATGATAGCAGTTTAATCGCCGGAAACCGAAAACCCGCGATTTCCCGTAAATCCCGGGCTCGGCCCGTATAGTCTAATGTATACAAAGAAAGTACCCAGGGAGTAAACTCATTTCCCGAACGATTTTTAAAATTATTTTTTCACCACTAAAACCCATGAGACTTGTAGTTTTCAAAAATGTTTTCATTTTTGATGAGACGCCGAATGATAGCAGTTTAATCGCCGGAAACCGAAAACCCGCGATTTCCCGTAAATCCCGGGCTCGGCCCGTATAGTCTAATGTATACAAAGAAAGTACCCAGGGAGTAAACTCATTTCCCGAACGATTTTTAAAATTATTTTTTCACCACTAAAACCCATGAGACTTGTAGTTTTCAAAAATGTTTTCATTTTTGATGAGACGCCGAATGATAGCAGTTTAATCGCCGGAAACCGAAAACCCGCGATTTCCCGTAAATCCCGGGCTCGGCCCGTATAGTCTAATGTATACAAAGAAAGTACCCAGGGAGTAAACTCATTTCCCGAACGATTTTTAAAATTATTTTTTCACCACTAAAACCCATGAGACTTGTAGTTTTCAAAAATGTTTTCATTTTTGATGAGACGCCGAATGATAGCAGTTTAATCGCCGGAAACCGAAAACCCGCGGTATACAAAGAAAGTACCCAGGGAGTAAACTCATTTCCCGAACGATTTTTAAAATTATTTTTTCACCACTAAAACCCATGAGACTTGTAGTTTTCAAAAATGTTTTCATTTTTGATGAGACGCCGAATGATAGCAGTTTAATCGCCGGAAACCGAAAACCCGCGATTTCCCGTAAATCCCGGGCTCGGCCCGTATAGTCTAATGTATACAAAGAAAGTACCCAGGGAGTAAACTCATTTCCCGAACGATTTTTAAAATTATTTTTTCACCACTAAAACCCATGAGACTTGTAGTTTTCAAAAATGTTTTCATTTTTGATGAGACGCCGAATGATAGCAGTTTAATCGCCGGAAACCGAAAACCCGCGATTTCCCGTAAATCCCGGGCTCGGCCCGTATAGTCTAATGTATACAAAGAAAGTACCCAGGGAGTAAACTCATTTCCCGAACGATTTTTAAAATTATTTTTTCACCACTAAAACCCATGAGACTTGTAGTTTTCAAAAATGTTTTCATTTTTGATGAGACGCCGAATGATAGCAGTTTAATCGCCGGAAACCGAAAACCCGCGATTTCCCGTAAATCCCGGGCTCGGCCCGTATAGTCTAATGTATACAAAGAAAGTACCCAGGGAGTAAACTCATTTCCCGAACGATTTTTAAAATTATTTTTTCACCACTAAAACCCATGAGACTTGTAGTTTTCAAAAATGTTTTCATTTTTGATGAGACGCCGAATGATAGCAGTTTAATCGCCGGAAACCGAAAACCCGCGATTTCCCGTAAATCCCGGGCTCGGCCCGTATAGTCTAATGTATACAAAGAAAGTACCCAGGGAGTAAACTCATTTCCCGAACGATTTTTAAAATTATTTTTTCACCACTAAAACCCATGAGACTTGTAGTTTTCAAAAATGTTTTCATTTTTGATGAGACGCCGAATGATAGCAGTTTAATCGCCGGAAACCGAAAACCCGCGATTTCCCGTAAATCCCGGGCTCGGCCCGTATAGTCTAATGTATACAAAGAAAGTACCCAGGGAGTAAACTCATTTCCCGAACGATTTTTAAAATTATTTTTTCACCACTAAAACCCATGAGACTTGTAGTTTTCAAAAATGTTTTCATTTTTGATGAGACGCCGAATGATAGCAGTTTAATCGCCGGAAACCGAAAACCCGCGATTTCCCGTAAATCCCGGGCTCGGCCCGTATAGTCTAATGTATACAAAGAAAGTACCCAGGGAGTAAACTCATTTCCCGAACGATTTTTAAAATTATTTTTTCACCACTAAAACCCATGAGACTTGTAGTTTTCAAAAATGTTTTCATTTTTGATGAGACGCCGAATGATAGCAGTTTAATCGCCGGAAACCGAAAACCCGCGATTTCCCGTAAATCCCGGGCTCGGCCCGTATAGTCTAATGTATACAAAGAAAGTACCCAGGGAGTAAACTCATTTCCCGAACGATTTTTAAAATTATTTTTTCACCACTAAAACCCATGAGACTTGTAGTTTTCAAAAATGTTTTCATTTTTGATGAGACGCCGAATGATAGCAGTTTAATCGCCGGAAACCGAAAACCCGCGATTTCCCGTAAATCCCGGGCTCGGCCCGTATAGTCTAATGTATACAAAGAAAGTACCCAGGGAGTAAACTCATTTCCCGAACGATTTTTAAAATTATTTTTTCACCACTAAAACCCATGAGACTTGTAGTTTTCAAAAATGTTTTCATTTTTGATGAGACGCCGAATGATAGCAGTTTAATCGCCGGAAACCGAAAACCCGCGATTTCCCGTAAATCCCGGGCTCGGCCCGTATAGTCTAATGTATACAAAGAAAGTACCCAGGGAGTAAACTCATTTCCCGAACGATTTTTAAAATTATTTTTTCACCACTAAAACCCATGAGACTTGTAGTTTTCAAAAATGTTTTCATTTTTGATGAGACGCCGAATGATAGCAGTTTAATCGCCGGAAACCGAAAACCCGCGATTTCCCGTAAATCCCGGGCTCGGCCCGTATAGTCTAATGTATACAAAGAAAGTACCCAGGGAGTAAACTCATTTCCCGAACGATTTTTAAAATTATTTTTTCACCACTAAAACCCATGAGACTTGTAGTTTTCAAAAATGTTTTCATTTTTGATGAGACGCCGAATGATAGCAGTTTAATCGCCGGAAACCGAAAACCCGCGATTTCCCGTAAATCCCGGGCTCGGCCCGTATAGTCTAATGTATACAAAGAAAGTACCCAGGGAGTAAACTCATTTCCCGAACGATTTTTAAAATTATTTTTTCACCACTAAAACCCATGAGACTTGTAGTTTTCAAAAATGTTTTCATTTTTGATGAGACGCCGAATGATAGCAGTTTAATCGCCGGAAACCGAAAACCCGCGATTTCCCGTAAATCCCGGGCTCGGCCCGTATAGTCTAATGTATACAAAGAAAGTACCCAGGGAGTAAACTCATTTCCCGAACGATTTTTAAAATTATTTTTTCACCACTAAAACCCATGAGACTTGTAGTTTTCAAAAATGTTTTCATTTTTGATGAGACGCCGAATGATAGCAGTTTAATCGCCGGAAACCGAAAACCCGCGATTTCCCGTAAATCCCGGGCTCGGCCCGTATAGTCTAATGTATACAAAGAAAGTACCCAGGGAGTAAACTCATTTCCCGAACGATTTTTAAAATTATTTTTTCACCACTAAAACCCATGAGACTTGTAGTTTTCAAAAATGTTTTCATTTTTGATGAGACGCCGAATGATAGCAGTTTAATCGCCGGAAACCGAAAACCCGCGATTTCCCGTAAATCCCGGGCTCGGCCCGTATAGTCTAATGTATACAAAGAAAGTACCCAGGGAGTAAACTCATTTCCCGAACGATTTTTAAAATTATTTTTTCACCACTAAAACCCATGAGACTTGTAGTTTTCAAAAATGTTTTCATTTTTGATGAGACGCCGAATGATAGCAGTTTAATCGCCGGAAACCGAAAACCCGCGATTTCCCGTAAATCCCGGGCTCGGCCCGTATAGTCTAATGTATACAAAGAAAGTACCCAGGGAGTAAACTCATTTCCCGAACGATTTTTAAAATTATTTTTTCACCACTAAAACCCATGAGACTTGTAGTTTTCAAAAATGTTTTCATTTTTGATGAGACGCCGAATGATAGCAGTTTAATCGCCGGAAACCGAAAACCCGCGATTTCCCGTAAATCCCGGGCTCGGCCCGTATAGTCTAATGTATACAAAGAAAGTACCCAGGGAGTAAACTCATTTCCCGAACGATTTTTAAAATTATTTTTTCACCACTAAAACCCATGAGACTTGTAGTTTTCAAAAATGTTTTCATTTTTGATGAGACGCCGAATGATAGCAGTTTAATCGCCGGAAACCGAAAACCCGCGATTTCCCGTAAATCCCGGGCTCGGCCCGTATAGTCTAATGTATACAAAGAAAGTACCCAGGGAGTAAACTCATTTCCCGAACGATTTTTAAAATTATTTTTTCACCACTAAAACCCATGAGACTTGTAGTTTTCAAAAATGTTTTCATTTTTGATGAGACGCCGAATGATAGCAGTTTAATCGCCGGAAACCGAAAACCCGCGATTTCCCGTAAATCCCGGGCTCGGCCCGTATAGTCTAATGTATACAAAGAAAGTACCCAGGGAGTAAACTCATTTCCCGAACGATTTTTAAAATTATTTTTTCACCACTAAAACCCATGAGACTTGTAGTTTTCAAAAATGTTTTCATTTTTGATGAGACGCCGAATGATAGCAGTTTAATCGCCGGAAACCGAAAACCCGCGATTTCCCGTAAATCCCGGGCTCGGCCCGTATAGTCTAATGTATACAAAGAAAGTACCCAGGGAGTAAACTCATTTCCCGAACGATTTTTAAAATTATTTTTTCACCACTAAAACCCATGAGACTTGTAGTTTTCAAAAATGTTTTCATTTTTGATGAGACGCCGAATGATAGCAGTTTAATCGCCGGAAACCGAAAACCCGCGATTTCCCGTAAATCCCGGGCTCGGCCCGTATAGTCTAATGTATACAAAGAAAGTACCCAGGGAGTAAACTCATTTCCCGAACGATTTTTAAAATTATTTTTTCACCACTAAAACCCATGAGACTTGTAGTTTTCAAAAATGTTTTCATTTTTGATGAGACGCCGAATGATAGCAGTTTAATCGCCGGAAACCGAAAACCCGCGATTTCCCGTAAATCCCGGGCTCGGCCCGTATAGTCTAATGTATACAAAGAAAGTACCCAGGGAGTAAACTCATTTCCCGAACGATTTTTAAAATTATTTTTTCACCACTAAAACCCATGAGACTTGTAGTTTTCAAAAATGTTTTCATTTTTGATGAGACGCCGAATGATAGCAGTTTAATCGCCGGAAACCGAAAACCCGCGATTTCCCGTAAATCCCGGGCTCGGCCCGTATAGTCTAATGTATACAAAGAAAGTACCCAGGGAGTAAACTCATTTCCCGAACGATTTTTAAAATTATTTTTTCACCACTAAAACCCATGAGACTTGTAGTTTTCAAAAATGTTTTCATTTTTGATGAGACGCCGAATGATAGCAGTTTAATCGCCGGAAACCGAAAACCCGCGATTTCCCGTAAATCCCGGGCTCGGCCCGTATAGTCTAATGTATACAAAGAAAGTACCCAGGGAGTAAACTCATTTCCCGAACGATTTTTAAAATTATTTTTTCACCACTAAAACCCATGAGACTTGTAGTTTTCAAAAATGTTTTCATTTTTGATGAGACGCCGAATGATAGCAGTTTAATCGCCGGAAACCGAAAACCCGCGATTTCCCGTAAATCCCGGGCTCGGCCCGTATAGTCTAATGTATACAAAGAAAGTACCCAGGGAGTAAACTCATTTCCCGAACGATTTTTAAAATTATTTTTTCACCACTAAAACCCATGAGACTTGTAGTTTTCAAAAATGTTTTCATTTTTGATGAGACGCCGAATGATAGCAGTTTAATCGCCGGAAACCGAAAACCCGCGATTTCCCGTAAATCCCGGGCTCGGCCCGTATAGTCTAATGTATACAAAGAAAGTACCCAGGGAGTAAACTCATTTCCCGAACGATTTTTAAAATTATTTTTTCACCACTAAAACCCATGAGACTTGTAGTTTTCAAAAATGTTTTCATTTTTGATGAGACGCCGAATGATAGCAGTTTAATCGCCGGAAACCGAAAACCCGCGATTTCCCGTAAATCCCGGGCTCGGCCCGTATAGTCTAATGTATACAAAGAAAGTACCCAGGGAGTAAACTCATTTCCCGAACGATTTTTAAAATTATTTTTTCACCACTAAAACCCATGAGACTTGTAGTTTTCAAAAATGTTTTCATTTTTGATGAGACGCCGAATGATAGCAGTTTAATCGCCGGAAACCGAAAACCCGCGATTTCCCGTAAATCCCGGGCTCGGCCCGTATAGTCTAATGTATACAAAGAAAGTACCCAGGGAGTAAACTCATTTCCCGAACGATTTTTAAAATTATTTTTTCACCACTAAAACCCATGAGACTTGTAGTTTTCAAAAATGTTTTCATTTTTGATGAGACGCCGAATGATAGCAGTTTAATCGCCGGAAACCGAAAACCCGCGATTTCCCGTAAATCCCGGGCTCGGCCCGTATAGTCTAATGTATACAAAGAAAGTACCCAGGGAGTAAACTCATTTCCCGAACGATTTTTAAAATTATTTTTTCACCACTAAAACCCATGAGACTTGTAGTTTTCAAAAATGTTTTCATTTTTGATGAGACGCCGAATGATAGCAGTTTAATCGCCGGAAACCGAAAACCCGCGATTTCCCGTAAATCCCGGGCTCGGCCCGTATAGTCTAATGTATACAAAGAAAGTACCCAGGGAGTAAACTCATTTCCCGAACGATTTTTAAAATTATTTTTTCACCACTAAAACCCATGAGACTTGTAGTTTTCAAAAATGTTTTCATTTTTGATGA
Organism: Hydractinia echinata; assembly: GCA_030067915.1. Taxonomy (NCBI): domain Eukaryota; kingdom Metazoa; phylum Cnidaria; class Hydrozoa; order Anthoathecata; family Hydractiniidae; genus Hydractinia; species Hydractinia echinata. The sequence goes on from JASGCC010000819.1 coordinate 15,551, forward strand.
GACGCCGAATGATAGCAGTTTAATCGCCGGAAACCGAAAACCCGCGATTTCCCGTAAATCCCGGGCTCGGCCCGTATAGTCTAATGTATACAAAGAAAGTACCCAGGGAGTAAACTCATTTCCCGAACGATTTTTAAAATTATTTTTTCACCACTAAAACCCATGAGACTTGTAGTTTTCAAAAATGTTTTCATTTTTGATGAGACGCCGAATGATAGCAGTTTAATCGCCGGAAACCGAAAACCCGCGATTTCCCGTAAATCCCGGGCTCGGCCCGTATAGTCTAATGTATACAAAGAAAGTACCCAGGGAGTAAACTCATTTCCCGAACGATTTTTAAAATTATTTTTTCACCACTAAAACCCATGAGACTTGTAGTTTTCAAAAATGTTTTCATTTTTGATGAGACGCCGAATGATAGCAGTTTAATCGCCGGAAACCGAAAACCCGCGATTTCCCGTAAATCCCGGGCTCGGCCCGTATAGTCTAATGTATACAAAGAAAGTACCCAGGGAGTAAACTCATTTCCCGAACGATTTTTAAAATTATTTTTTCACCACTAAAACCCATGAGACTTGTAGTTTTCAAAAATGTTTTCATTTTTGATGAGACGCCGAATGATAGCAGTTTAATCGCCGGAAACCGAAAACCCGCGATTTCCCGTAAATCCCGGGCTCGGCCCGTATAGTCTAATGTATACAAAGAAAGTACCCAGGGAGTAAACTCATTTCCCGAACGATTTTTAAAATTATTTTTTCACCACTAAAACCCATGAGACTTGTAGTTTTCAAAAATGTTTTCATTTTTGATGAGACGCCGAATGATAGCAGTTTAATCGCCGGAAACCGAAAACCCGCGATTTCCCGTAAATCCCGGGCTCGGCCCGTATAGTCTAATGTATACAAAGAAAGTACCCAGGGAGTAAACTCATTTCCCGAACGATTTTTAAAATTATTTTTTCACCACTAAAACCCATGAGACTTGTAGTTTTCAAAAATGTTTTCATTTTTGATGAGACGCCGAATGATAGCAGTTTAATCGCCGGAAACCGAAAACCCGCGATTTCCCGTAAATCCCGGGCTCGGCCCGTATAGTCTAATGTATACAAAGAAAGTACCCAGGGAGTAAACTCATTTCCCGAACGATTTTTAAAATTATTTTTTCACCACTAAAACCCATGAGACTTGTAGTTTTCAAAAATGTTTTCATTTTTGATGAGACGCCGAATGATAGCAGTTTAATCGCCGGAAACCGAAAACCCGCGATTTCCCGTAAATCCCGGGCTCGGCCCGTATAGTCTAATGTATACAAAGAAAGTACCCAGGGAGTAAACTCATTTCCCGAACGATTTTTAAAATTATTTTTTCACCACTAAAACCCATGAGACTTGTAGTTTTCAAAAATGTTTTCATTTTTGATGAGACGCCGAATGATAGCAGTTTAATCGCCGGAAACCGAAAACCCGCGATTTCCCGTAAATCCCGGGCTCGGCCCGTATAGTCTAATGTATACAAAGAAAGTACCCAGGGAGTAAACTCATTTCCCGAACGATTTTTAAAATTATTTTTTCACCACTAAAACCCATGAGACTTGTAGTTTTCAAAAATGTTTTCATTTTTGATGAGACGCCGAATGATAGCAGTTTAATCGCCGGAAACCGAAAACCCGCGATTTCCCGTAAATCCCGGGCTCGGCCCGTATAGTCTAATGTATACAAAGAAAGTACCCAGGGAGTAAACTCATTTCCCGAACGATTTTTAAAATTATTTTTTCACCACTAAAACCCATGAGACTTGTAGTTTTCAAAAATGTTTTCATTTTTGATGAGACGCCGAATGATAGCAGTTTAATCGCCGGAAACCGAAAACCCGCGATTTCCCGTAAATCCCGGGCTCGGCCCGTATAGTCTAATGTATACAAAGAAAGTACCCAGGGAGTAAACTCATTTCCCGAACGATTTTTAAAATTATTTTTTCACCACTAAAACCCATGAGACTTGTAGTTTTCAAAAATGTTTTCATTTTTGATGAGACGCCGAATGATAGCAGTTTAATCGCCGGAAACCGAAAACCCGCGATTTCCCGTAAATCCCGGGCTCGGCCCGTATAGTCTAATGTATACAAAGAAAGTACCCAGGGAGTAAACTCATTTCCCGAACGATTTTTAAAATTATTTTTTCACCACTAAAACCCATGAGACTTGTAGTTTTCAAAAATGTTTTCATTTTTGATGAGACGCCGAATGATAGCAGTTTAATCGCCGGAAACCGAAAACCCGCGATTTCCCGTAAATCCCGGGCTCGGCCCGTATAGTCTAATGTATACAAAGAAAGTACCCAGGGAGTAAACTCATTTCCCGAACGATTTTTAAAATTATTTTTTCACCACTAAAACCCATGAGACTTGTAGTTTTCAAAAATGTTTTCATTTTTGATGAGACGCCGAATGATAGCAGTTTAATCGCCGGAAACCGAAAACCCGCGATTTCCCGTAAATCCCGGGCTCGGCCCGTATAGTCTAATGTATACAAAGAAAGTACCCAGGGAGTAAACTCATTTCCCGAACGATTTTTAAAATTATTTTTTCACCACTAAAACCCATGAGACTTGTAGTTTTCAAAAATGTTTTCATTTTTGATGAGACGCCGAATGATAGCAGTTTAATCGCCGGAAACCGAAAACCCGCGATTTCCCGTAAATCCCGGGCTCGGCCCGTATAGTCTAATGTATACAAAGAAAGTACCCAGGGAGTAAACTCATTTCCCGAACGATTTTTAAAATTATTTTTTCACCACTAAAACCCATGAGACTTGTAGTTTTCAAAAATGTTTTCATTTTTGATGAGACGCCGAATGATAGCAGTTTAATCGCCGGAAACCGAAAACCCGCGATTTCCCGTAAATCCCGGGCTCGGCCCGTATAGTCTAATGTATACAAAGAAAGTACCCAGGGAGTAAACTCATTTCCCGAACGATTTTTAAAATTATTTTTTCACCACTAAAACCCATGAGACTTGTAGTTTTCAAAAATGTTTTCATTTTTGATGAGACGCCGAATGATAGCAGTTTAATCGCCGGAAACCGAAAACCCGCGATTTCCCGTAAATCCCGGGCTCGGCCCGTATAGTCTAATGTATACAAAGAAAGTACCCAGGGAGTAAACTCATTTCCCGAACGATTTTTAAAATTATTTTTTCACCACTAAAACCCATGAGACTTGTAGTTTTCAAAAATGTTTTCATTTTTGATGAGACGCCGAATGATAGCAGTTTAATCGCCGGAAACCGAAAACCCGCGATTTCCCGTAAATCCCGGGCTCGGCCCGTATAGTCTAATGTATACAAAGAAAGTACCCAGGGAGTAAACTCATTTCCCGAACGATTTTTAAAATTATTTTTTCACCACTAAAACCCATGAGACTTGTAGTTTTCAAAAATGTTTTCATTTTTGATGAGACGCCGAATGATAGCAGTTTAATCGCCGGAAACCGAAAACCCGCGATTTCCCGTAAATCCCGGGCTCGGCCCGTATAGTCTAATGTATACAAAGAAAGTACCCAGGGAGTAAACTCATTTCCCGAACGATTTTTAAAATTATTTTTTCACCACTAAAACCCATGAGACTTGTAGTTTTCAAAAATGTTTTCATTTTTGATGAGACGCCGAATGATAGCAGTTTAATCGCCGGAAACCGAAAACCCGCGATTTCCCGTAAATCCCGGGCTCGGCCCGTATAGTCTAATGTATACAAAGAAAGTACCCAGGGAGTAAACTCATTTCCCGAACGATTTTTAAAATTATTTTTTCACCACTAAAACCCATGAGACTTGTAGTTTTCAAAAATGTTTTCATTTTTGATGAGACGCCGAATGATAGCAGTTTAATCGCCGGAAACCGAAAACCCGCGATTTCCCGTAAATCCCGGGCTCGGCCCGTATAGTCTAATGTATACAAAGAAAGTACCCAGGGAGTAAACTCATTTCCCGAACGATTTTTAAAATTATTTTTTCACCACTAAAACCCATGAGACTTGTAGTTTTCAAAAATGTTTTCATTTTTGATGAGACGCCGAATGATAGCAGTTTAATCGCCGGAAACCGAAAACCCGCGATTTCCCGTAAATCCCGGGCTCGGCCCGTATAGTCTAATGTATACAAAGAAAGTACCCAGGGAGTAAACTCATTTCCCGAACGATTTTTAAAATTATTTTTTCACCACTAAAACCCATGAGACTTGTAGTTTTCAAAAATGTTTTCATTTTTGATGAGACGCCGAATGATAGCAGTTTAATCGCCGGAAACCGAAAACCCGCGATTTCCCGTAAATCCCGGGCTCGGCCCGTATAGTCTAATGTATACAAAGAAAGTACCCAGGGAGTAAACTCATTTCCCGAACGATTTTTAAAATTATTTTTTCACCACTAAAACCCATGAGACTTGTAGTTTTCAAAAATGTTTTCATTTTTGATGAGACGCCGAATGATAGCAGTTTAATCGCCGGAAACCGAAAACCCGCGATTTCCCGTAAATCCCGGGCTCGGCCCGTATAGTCTAATGTATACAAAGAAAGTACCCAGGGAGTAAACTCATTTCCCGAACGATTTTTAAAATTATTTTTTCACCACTAAAACCCATGAGACTTGTAGTTTTCAAAAATGTTTTCATTTTTGATGAGACGCCGAATGATAGCAGTTTAATCGCCGGAAACCGAAAACCCGCGATTTCCCGTAAATCCCGGGCTCGGCCCGTATAGTCTAATGTATACAAAGAAAGTACCCAGGGAGTAAACTCATTTCCCGAACGATTTTTAAAATTATTTTTTCACCACTAAAACCCATGAGACTTGTAGTTTTCAAAAATGTTTTCATTTTTGATGAGACGCCGAATGATAGCAGTTTAATCGCCGGAAACCGAAAACCCGCGATTTCCCGTAAATCCCGGGCTCGGCCCGTATAGTCTAATGTATACAAAGAAAGTACCCAGGGAGTAAACTCATTTCCCGAACGATTTTTAAAATTATTTTTTCACCACTAAAACCCATGAGACTTGTAGTTTTCAAAAATGTTTTCATTTTTGATGAGACGCCGAATGATAGCAGTTTAATCGCCGGAAACCGAAAACCCGCGATTTCCCGTAAATCCCGGGCTCGGCCCGTATAGTCTAATGTATACAAAGAAAGTACCCAGGGAGTAAACTCATTTCCCGAACGATTTTTAAAATTATTTTTTCACCACTAAAACCCATGAGACTTGTAGTTTTCAAAAATGTTTTCATTTTTGATGAGACGCCGAATGATAGCAGTTTAATCGCCGGAAACCGAAAACCCGCGATTTCCCGTAAATCCCGGGCTCGGCCCGTATAGTCTAATGTATACAAAGAAAGTACCCAGGGAGTAAACTCATTTCCCGAACGATTTTTAAAATTATTTTTTCACCACTAAAACCCATGAGACTTGTAGTTTTCAAAAATGTTTTCATTTTTGATGAGACGCCGAATGATAGCAGTTTAATCGCCGGAAACCGAAAACCCGCGATTTCCCGTAAATCCCGGGCTCGGCCCGTATAGTCTAATGTATACAAAGAAAGTACCCAGGGAGTAAACTCATTTCCCGAACGATTTTTAAAATTATTTTTTCACCACTAAAACCCATGAGACTTGTAGTTTTCAAAAATGTTTTCATTTTTGATGAGACGCCGAATGATAGCAGTTTAATCGCCGGAAACCGAAAACCCGCGATTTCCCGTAAATCCCGGGCTCGGCCCGTATAGTCTAATGTATACAAAGAAAGTACCCAGGGAGTAAACTCATTTCCCGAACGATTTTTAAAATTATTTTTTCACCACTAAAACCCATGAGACTTGTAGTTTTCAAAAATGTTTTCATTTTTGATGAGACGCCGAATGATAGCAGTTTAATCGCCGGAAACCGAAAACCCGCGATTTCCCGTAAATCCCGGGCTCGGCCCGTATAGTCTAATGTATACAAAGAAAGTACCCAGGGAGTAAACTCATTTCCCGAACGATTTTTAAAATTATTTTTTCACCACTAAAACCCATGAGACTTGTAGTTTTCAAAAATGTTTTCATTTTTGATGAGACGCCGAATGATAGCAGTTTAATCGCCGGAAACCGAAAACCCGCGATTTCCCGTAAATCCCGGGCTCGGCCCGTATAGTCTAATGTATACAAAGAAAGTACCCAGGGAGTAAACTCATTTCCCGAACGATTTTTAAAATTATTTTTTCACCACTAAAACCCATGAGACTTGTAGTTTTCAAAAATGTTTTCATTTTTGATGAGACGCCGAATGATAGCAGTTTAATCGCCGGAAACCGAAAACCCGCGATTTCCCGTAAATCCCGGGCTCGGCCCGTATAGTCTAATGTATACAAAGAAAGTACCCAGGGAGTAAACTCATTTCCCGAACGATTTTTAAAATTATTTTTTCACCACTAAAACCCATGAGACTTGTAGTTTTCAAAAATGTTTTCATTTTTGATGAGACGCCGAATGATAGCAGTTTAATCGCCGGAAACCGAAAACCCGCGATTTCCCGTAAATCCCGGGCTCGGCCCGTATAGTCTAATGTATACAAAGAAAGTACCCAGGGAGTAAACTCATTTCCCGAACGATTTTTAAAATTATTTTTTCACCACTAAAACCCATGAGACTTGTAGTTTTCAAAAATGTTTTCATTTTTGATGAGACGCCGAATGATAGCAGTTTAATCGCCGGAAACCGAAAACCCGCGATTTCCCGTAAATCCCGGGCTCGGCCCGTATAGTCTAATGTATACAAAGAAAGTACCCAGGGAGTAAACTCATTTCCCGAACGATTTTTAAAATTATTTTTTCACCACTAAAACCCATGAGACTTGTAGTTTTCAAAAATGTTTTCATTTTTGATGAGACGCCGAATGATAGCAGTTTAATCGCCGGAAACCGAAAACCCGCGATTTCCCGTAAATCCCGGGCTCGGCCCGTATAGTCTAATGTATACAAAGAAAGTACCCAGGGAGTAAACTCATTTCCCGAACGATTTTTAAAATTATTTTTTCACCACTAAAACCCATGAGACTTGTAGTTTTCAAAAATGTTTTCATTTTTGATGAGACGCCGAATGATAGCAGTTTAATCGCCGGAAACCGAAAACCCGCGATTTCCCGTAAATCCCGGGCTCGGCCCGTATAGTCTAATGTATACAAAGAAAGTACCCAGGGAGTAAACTCATTTCCCGAACGATTTTTAAAATTATTTTTTCACCACTAAAACCCATGAGACTTGTAGTTTTCAAAAATGTTTTCATTTTTGATGAGACGCCGAATGATAGCAGTTTAATCGCCGGAAACCGAAAACCCGCGATTTCCCGTAAATCCCGGGCTCGGCCCGTATAGTCTAATGTATACAAAGAAAGTACCCAGGGAGTAAACTCATTTCCCGAACGATTTTTAAAATTATTTTTTCACCACTAAAACCCATGAGACTTGTAGTTTTCAAAAATGTTTTCATTTTTGATGAGACGCCGAATGATAGCAGTTTAATCGCCGGAAACCGAAAACCCGCGATTTCCCGTAAATCCCGGGCTCGGCCCGTATAGTCTAATGTATACAAAGAAAGTACCCAGGGAGTAAACTCATTTCCCGAACGATTTTTAAAATTATTTTTTCACCACTAAAACCCATGAGACTTGTAGTTTTCAAAAATGTTTTCATTTTTGATGAGACGCCGAATGATAGCAGTTTAATCGCCGGAAACCGAAAACCCGCGATTTCCCGTAAATCCCGGGCTCGGCCCGTATAGTCTAATGTATACAAAGAAAGTACCCAGGGAGTAAACTCATTTCCCGAACGATTTTTAAAATTATTTTTTCACCACTAAAACCCATGAGACTTGTAGTTTTCAAAAATGTTTTCATTTTTGATGAGACGCCGAATGATAGCAGTTTAATCGCCGGAAACCGAAAACCCGCGATTTCCCGTAAATCCCGGGCTCGGCCCGTATAGTCTAATGTATACAAAGAAAGTACCCAGGGAGTAAACTCATTTCCCGAACGATTTTTAAAATTATTTTTTCACCACTAAAACCCATGAGACTTGTAGTTTTCAAAAATGTTTTCATTTTTGATGAGACGCCGAATGATAGCAGTTTAATCGCCGGAAACCGAAAACCCGCGATTTCCCGTAAATCCCGGGCTCGGCCCGTATAGTCTAATGTATACAAAGAAAGTACCCAGGGAGTAAACTCATTTCCCGAACGATTTTTAAAATTATTTTTTCACCACTAAAACCCATGAGACTTGTAGTTTTCAAAAATGTTTTCATTTTTGATGAGACGCCGAATGATAGCAGTTTAATCGCCGGAAACCGAAAACCCGCGATTTCCCGTAAATCCCGGGCTCGGCCCGTATAGTCTAATGTATACAAAGAAAGTACCCAGGGAGTAAACTCATTTCCCGAACGATTTTTAAAATTATTTTTTCACCACTAAAACCCATGAGACTTGTAGTTTTCAAAAATGTTTTCATTTTTGATGAGACGCCGAATGATAGCAGTTTAATCGCCGGAAACCGAAAACCCGCGATTTCCCGTAAATCCCGGGCTCGGCCCGTATAGTCTAATGTATACAAAGAAAGTACCCAGGGAGTAAACTCATTTCCCGAACGATTTTTAAAATTATTTTTTCACCACTAAAACCCATGAGACTTGTAGTTTTCAAAAATGTTTTCATTTTTGATGAGACGCCGAATGATAGCAGTTTAATCGCCGGAAACCGAAAACCCGCGATTTCCCGTAAATCCCGGGCTCGGCCCGTATAGTCTAATGTATACAAAGAAAGTACCCAGGGAGTAAACTCATTTCCCGAACGATTTTTAAAATTATTTTTTCACCACTAAAACCCATGAGACTTGTAGTTTTCAAAAATGTTTTCATTTTTGATGAGACGCCGAATGATAGCAGTTTAATCGCCGGAAACCGAAAACCCGCGATTTCCCGTAAATCCCGGGCTCGGCCCGTATAGTCTAATGTATACAAAGAAAGTACCCAGGGAGTAAACTCATTTCCCGAACGATTTTTAAAATTATTTTTTCACCACTAAAACCCATGAGACTTGTAGTTTTCAAAAATGTTTTCATTTTTGATGAGACGCCGAATGATAGCAGTTTAATCGCCGGAAACCGAAAACCCGCGATTTCCCGTAAATCCCGGGCTCGGCCCGTATAGTCTAATGTATACAAAGAAAGTACCCAGGGAGTAAACTCATTTCCCGAACGATTTTTAAAATTATTTTTTCACCACTAAAACCCATGAGACTTGTAGTTTTCAAAAATGTTTTCATTTTTGATGAGACGCCGAATGATAGCAGTTTAATCGCCGGAAACCGAAAACCCGCGATTTCCCGTAAATCCCGGGCTCGGCCCGTATAGTCTAATGTATACAAAGAAAGTACCCAGGGAGTAAACTCATTTCCCGAACGATTTTTAAAATTATTTTTTCACCACTAAAACCCATGAGACTTGTAGTTTTCAAAAATGTTTTCATTTTTGATGAGACGCCGAATGATAGCAGTTTAATCGCCGGAAACCGAAAACCCGCGATTTCCCGTAAATCCCGGGCTCGGCCCGTATAGTCTAATGTATACAAAGAAAGTACCCAGGGAGTAAACTCATTTCCCGAACGATTTTTAAAATTATTTTTTCACCACTAAAACCCATGAGACTTGTAGTTTTCAAAAATGTTTTCATTTTTGATGAGACGCCGAATGATAGCAGTTTAATCGCCGGAAACCGAAAACCCGCGATTTCCCGTAAATCCCGGGCTCGGCCCGTATAGTCTAATGTATACAAAGAAAGTACCCAGGGAGTAAACTCATTTCCCGAACGATTTTTAAAATTATTTTTTCACCACTAAAACCCATGAGACTTGTAGTTTTCAAAAATGTTTTCATTTTTGATGAGACGCCGAATGATAGCAGTTTAATCGCCGGAAACCGAAAACCCGCGATTTCCCGTAAATCCCGGGCTCGGCCCGTATAGTCTAATGTATACAAAGAAAGTACCCAGGGAGTAAACTCATTTCCCGAACGATTTTTAAAATTATTTTTTCACCACTAAAACCCATGAGACTTGTAGTTTTCAAAAATGTTTTCATTTTTGATGAGACGCCGAATGATAGCAGTTTAATCGCCGGAAACCGAAAACCCGCGATTTCCCGTAAATCCCGGGCTCGGCCCGTATAGTCTAATGTATACAAAGAAAGTACCCAGGGAGTAAACTCATTTCCCGAACGATTTTTAAAATTATTTTTTCACCACTAAAACCCATGAGACTTGTAGTTTTCAAAAATGTTTTCATTTTTGATGAGACGCCGAATGATAGCAGTTTAATCGCCGGAAACCGAAAACCCGCGATTTCCCGTAAATCCCGGGCTCGGCCCGTATAGTCTAATGTATACAAAGAAAGTACCCAGGGAGTAAACTCATTTCCCGAACGATTTTTAAAATTATTTTTTCACCACTAAAACCCATGAGACTTGTAGTTTTCAAAAATGTTTTCATTTTTGATGAGACGCCGAATGATAGCAGTTTAATCGCCGGAAACCGAAAACCCGCGATTTCCCGTAAATCCCGGGCTCGGCCCGTATAGTCTAATGTATACAAAGAAAGTACCCAGGGAGTAAACTCATTTCCCGAACGATTTTTAAAATTATTTTTTCACCACTAAAACCCATGAGACTTGTAGTTTTCAAAAATGTTTTCATTTTTGATGAGACGCCGAATGATAGCAGTTTAATCGCCGGAAACCGAAAACCCGCGATTTCCCGTAAATCCCGGGCTCGGCCCGTATAGTCTAATGTATACAAAGAAAGTACCCAGGGAGTAAACTCATTTCCCGAACGATTTTTAAAATTATTTTTTCACCACTAAAACCCATGAGACTTGTAGTTTTCAAAAATGTTTTCATTTTTGATGAGACGCCGAATGATAGCAGTTTAATCGCCGGAAACCGAAAACCCGCGATTTCCCGTAAATCCCGGGCTCGGCCCGTATAGTCTAATGTATACAAAGAAAGTACCCAGGGAGTAAACTCATTTCCCGAACGATTTTTAAAATTATTTTTTCACCACTAAAACCCATGAGACTTGTAGTTTTCAAAAATGTTTTCATTTTTGATGAGACGCCGAATGATAGCAGTTTAATCGCCGGAAACCGAAAACCCGCGATTTCCCGTAAATCCCGGGCTCGGCCCGTATAGTCTAATGTATACAAAGAAAGTACCCAGGGAGTAAACTCATTTCCCGAACGATTTTTAAAATTATTTTTTCACCACTAAAACCCATGAGACTTGTAGTTTTCAAAAATGTTTTCATTTTTGATGAGACGCCGAATGATAGCAGTTTAATCGCCGGAAACCGAAAACCCGCGATTTCCCGTAAATCCCGGGCTCGGCCCGTATAGTCTAATGTATACAAAGAAAGTACCCAGGGAGTAAACTCATTTCCCGAACGATTTTTAAAATTATTTTTTCACCACTAAAACCCATGAGACTTGTAGTTTTCAAAAATGTTTTCATTTTTGATGAGACGCCGAATGATAGCAGTTTAATCGCCGGAAACCGAAAACCCGCGATTTCCCGTAAATCCCGGGCTCGGCCCGTATAGTCTAATGTATACAAAGAAAGTACCCAGGGAGTAAACTCATTTCCCGAACGATTTTTAAAATTATTTTTTCACCACTAAAACCCATGAGACTTGTAGTTTTCAAAAATGTTTTCATTTTTGATGAGACGCCGAATGATAGCAGTTTAATCGCCGGAAACCGAAAACCCGCGATTTCCCGTAAATCCCGGGCTCGGCCCGTATAGTCTAATGTATACAAAGAAAGTACCCAGGGAGTAAACTCATTTCCCGAACGATTTTTAAAATTATTTTTTCACCACTAAAACCCATGAGACTTGTAGTTTTCAAAAATGTTTTCATTTTTGATGAGACGCCGAATGATAGCAGTTTAATCGCCGGAAACCGAAAACCCGCGATTTCCCGTAAATCCCGGGCTCGGCCCGTATAGTCTAATGTATACAAAGAAAGTACCCAGGGAGTAAACTCATTTCCCGAACGATTTTTAAAATTATTTTTTCACCACTAAAACCCATGAGACTTGTAGTTTTCAAAAATGTTTTCATTTTTGATGAGACGCCGAATGATAGCAGTTTAATCGCCGGAAACCGAAAACCCGCGATTTCCCGTAAATCCCGGGCTCGGCCCGTATAGTCTAATGTATACAAAGAAAGTACCCAGGGAGTAAACTCATTTCCCGAACGATTTTTAAAATTATTTTTTCACCACTAAAACCCATGAGACTTGTAGTTTTCAAAAATGTTTTCATTTTTGATGAGACGCCGAATGATAGCAGTTTAATCGCCGGAAACCGAAAACCCGCGATTTCCCGTAAATCCCGGGCTCGGCCCGTATAGTCTAATGTATACAAAGAAAGTACCCAGGGAGTAAACTCATTTCCCGAACGATTTTTAAAATTATTTTTTCACCACTAAAACCCATGAGACTTGTAGTTTTCAAAAATGTTTTCATTTTTGATGAGACGCCGAATGATAGCAGTTTAATCGCCGGAAACCGAAAACCCGCGATTTCCCGTAAATCCCGGGCTCGGCCCGTATAGTCTAATGTATACAAAGAAAGTACCCAGGGAGTAAACTCATTTCCCGAACGATTTTTAAAATTATTTTTTCACCACTAAAACCCATGAGACTTGTAGTTTTCAAAAATGTTTTCATTTTTGATGAGACGCCGAATGATAGCAGTTTAATCGCCGGAAACCGAAAACCCGCGATTTCCCGTAAATCCCGGGCTCGGCCCGTATAGTCTAATGTATACAAAGAAAGTACCCAGGGAGTAAACTCATTTCCCGAACGATTTTTAAAATTATTTTTTCACCACTAAAACCCATGAGACTTGTAGTTTTCAAAAATGTTTTCATTTTTGATGAGACGCCGAATGATAGCAGTTTAATCGCCGGAAACCGAAAACCCGCGATTTCCCGTAAATCCCGGGCTCGGCCCGTATAGTCTAATGTATACAAAGAAAGTACCCAGGGAGTAAACTCATTTCCCGAACGATTTTTAAAATTATTTTTTCACCACTAAAACCCATGAGACTTGTAGTTTTCAAAAATGTTTTCATTTTTGATGAGACGCCGAATGATAGCAGTTTAATCGCCGGAAACCGAAAACCCGCGATTTCCCGTAAATCCCGGGCTCGGCCCGTATAGTCTAATGTATACAAAGAAAGTACCCAGGGAGTAAACTCATTTCCCGAACGATTTTTAAAATTATTTTTTCACCACTAAAACCCATGAGACTTGTAGTTTTCAAAAATGTTTTCATTTTTGATGAGACGCCGAATGATAGCAGTTTAATCGCCGGAAACCGAAAACCCGCGATTTCCCGTAAATCCCGGGCTCGGCCCGTATAGTCTAATGTATACAAAGAAAGTACCCAGGGAGTAAACTCATTTCCCGAACGATTTTTAAAATTATTTTTTCACCACTAAAACCCATGAGACTTGTAGTTTTCAAAAATGTTTTCATTTTTGATGAGACGCCGAATGATAGCAGTTTAATCGCCGGAAACCGAAAACCCGCGATTTCCCGTAAATCCCGGGCTCGGCCCGTATAGTCTAATGTATACAAAGAAAGTACCCAGGGAGTAAACTCATTTCCCGAACGATTTTTAAAATTATTTTTTCACCACTAAAACCCATGAGACTTGTAGTTTTCAAAAATGTTTTCATTTTTGATGAGACGCCGAATGATAGCAGTTTAATCGCCGGAAACCGAAAACCCGCGATTTCCCGTAAATCCCGGGCTCGGCCCGTATAGTCTAATGTATACAAAGAAAGTACCCAGGGAGTAAACTCATTTCCCGAACGATTTTTAAAATTATTTTTTCACCACTAAAACCCATGAGACTTGTAGTTTTCAAAAATGTTTTCATTTTTGATGAGACGCCGAATGATAGCAGTTTAATCGCCGGAAACCGAAAACCCGCGATTTCCCGTAAATCCCGGGCTCGGCCCGTATAGTCTAATGTATACAAAGAAAGTACCCAGGGAGTAAACTCATTTCCCGAACGATTTTTAAAATTATTTTTTCACCACTAAAACCCATGAGACTTGTAGTTTTCAAAAATGTTTTCATTTTTGATGAGACGCCGAATGATAGCAGTTTAATCGCCGGAAACCGAAAACCCGCGATTTCCCGTAAATCCCGGGCTCGGCCCGTATAGTCTAATGTATACAAAGAAAGTACCCAGGGAGTAAACTCATTTCCCGAACGATTTTTAAAATTATTTTTTCACCACTAAAACCCATGAGACTTGTAGTTTTCAAAAATGTTTTCATTTTTGATGAGACGCCGAATGATAGCAGTTTAATCGCCGGAAACCGAAAACCCGCGATTTCCCGTAAATCCCGGGCTCGGCCCGTATAGTCTAATGTATACAAAGAAAGTACCCAGGGAGTAAACTCATTTCCCGAACGATTTTTAAAATTATTTTTTCACCACTAAAACCCATGAGACTTGTAGTTTTCAAAAATGTTTTCATTTTTGATGAGACGCCGAATGATAGCAGTTTAATCGCCGGAAACCGAAAACCCGCGATTTCCCGTAAATCCCGGGCTCGGCCCGTATAGTCTAATGTATACAAAGAAAGTACCCAGGGAGTAAACTCATTTCCCGAACGATTTTTAAAATTATTTTTTCACCACTAAAACCCATGAGACTTGTAGTTTTCAAAAATGTTTTCATTTTTGATGAGACGCCGAATGATAGCAGTTTAATCGCCGGAAACCGAAAACCCGCGATTTCCCGTAAATCCCGGGCTCGGCCCGTATAGTCTAATGTATACAAAGAAAGTACCCAGGGAGTAAACTCATTTCCCGAACGATTTTTAAAATTATTTTTTCACCACTAAAACCCATGAGACTTGTAGTTTTCAAAAATGTTTTCATTTTTGATGAGACGCCGAATGATAGCAGTTTAATCGCCGGAAACCGAAAACCCGCGATTTCCCGTAAATCCCGGGCTCGGCCCGTATAGTCTAATGTATACAAAGAAAGTACCCAGGGAGTAAACTCATTTCCCGAACGATTTTTAAAATTATTTTTTCACCACTAAAACCCATGAGACTTGTAGTTTTCAAAAATGTTTTCATTTTTGATGAGACGCCGAATGATAGCAGTTTAATCGCCGGAAACCGAAAACCCGCGATTTCCCGTAAATCCCGGGCTCGGCCCGTATAGTCTAATGTATACAAAGAAAGTACCCAGGGAGTAAACTCATTTCCCGAACGATTTTTAAAATTATTTTTTCACCACTAAAACCCATGAGACTTGTAGTTTTCAAAAATGTTTTCATTTTTGATGAGACGCCGAATGATAGCAGTTTAATCGCCGGAAACCGAAAACCCGCGATTTCCCGTAAATCCCGGGCTCGGCCCGTATAGTCTAATGTATACAAAGAAAGTACCCAGGGAGTAAACTCATTTCCCGAACGATTTTTAAAATTATTTTTTCACCACTAAAACCCATGAGACTTGTAGTTTTCAAAAATGTTTTCATTTTTGATGAGACGCCGAATGATAGCAGTTTAATCGCCGGAAACCGAAAACCCGCGATTTCCCGTAAATCCCGGGCTCGGCCCGTATAGTCTAATGTATACAAAGAAAGTACCCAGGGAGTAAACTCATTTCCCGAACGATTTTTAAAATTATTTTTTCACCACTAAAACCCATGAGACTTGTAGTTTTCAAAAATGTTTTCATTTTTGATGAGACGCCGAATGATAGCAGTTTAATCGCCGGAAACCGAAAACCCGCGATTTCCCGTAAATCCCGGGCTCGGCCCGTATAGTCTAATGTATACAAAGAAAGTACCCAGGGAGTAAACTCATTTCCCGAACGATTTTTAAAATTATTTTTTCACCACTAAAACCCATGAGACTTGTAGTTTTCAAAAATGTTTTCATTTTTGATGAGACGCCGAATGATAGCAGTTTAATCGCCGGAAACCGAAAACCCGCGATTTCCCGTAAATCCCGGGCTCGGCCCGTATAGTCTAATGTATACAAAGAAAGTACCCAGGGAGTAAACTCATTTCCCGAACGATTTTTAAAATTATTTTTTCACCACTAAAACCCATGAGACTTGTAGTTTTCAAAAATGTTTTCATTTTTGATGAGACGCCGAATGATAGCAGTTTAATCGCCGGAAACCGAAAACCCGCGATTTCCCGTAAATCCCGGGCTCGGCCCGTATAGTCTAATGTATACAAAGAAAGTACCCAGGGAGTAAACTCATTTCCCGAACGATTTTTAAAATTATTTTTTCACCACTAAAACCCATGAGACTTGTAGTTTTCAAAAATGTTTTCATTTTTGATGAGACGCCGAATGATAGCAGTTTAATCGCCGGAAACCGAAAACCCGCGATTTCCCGTAAATCCCGGGCTCGGCCCGTATAGTCTAATGTATACAAAGAAAGTACCCAGGGAGTAAACTCATTTCCCGAACGATTTTTAAAATTATTTTTTCACCACTAAAACCCATGAGACTTGTAGTTTTCAAAAATGTTTTCATTTTTGATGAGACGCCGAATGATAGCAGTTTAATCGCCGGAAACCGAAAACCCGCGATTTCCCGTAAATCCCGGGCTCGGCCCGTATAGTCTAATGTATACAAAGAAAGTACCCAGGGAGTAAACTCATTTCCCGAACGATTTTTAAAATTATTTTTTCACCACTAAAACCCATGAGACTTGTAGTTTTCAAAAATGTTTTCATTTTTGATGAGACGCCGAATGATAGCAGTTTAATCGCCGGAAACCGAAAACCCGCGATTTCCCGTAAATCCCGGGCTCGGCCCGTATAGTCTAATGTATACAAAGAAAGTACCCAGGGAGTAAACTCATTTCCCGAACGATTTTTAAAATTATTTTTTCACCACTAAAACCCATGAGACTTGTAGTTTTCAAAAATGTTTTCATTTTTGATGAGACGCCGAATGATAGCAGTTTAATCGCCGGAAACCGAAAACCCGCGATTTCCCGTAAATCCCGGGCTCGGCCCGTATAGTCTAATGTATACAAAGAAAGTACCCAGGGAGTAAACTCATTTCCCGAACGATTTTTAAAATTATTTTTTCACCACTAAAACCCATGAGACTTGTAGTTTTCAAAAATGTTTTCATTTTTGATGAGACGCCGAATGATAGCAGTTTAATCGCCGGAAACCGAAAACCCGCGATTTCCCGTAAATCCCGGGCTCGGCCCGTATAGTCTAATGTATACAAAGAAAGTACCCAGGGAGTAAACTCATTTCCCGAACGATTTTTAAAATTATTTTTTCACCACTAAAACCCATGAGACTTGTAGTTTTCAAAAATGTTTTCATTTTTGATGAGACGCCGAATGATAGCAGTTTAATCGCCGGAAACCGAAAACCCGCGATTTCCCGTAAATCCCGGGCTCGGCCCGTATAGTCTAATGTATACAAAGAAAGTACCCAGGGAGTAAACTCATTTCCCGAACGATTTTTAAAATTATTTTTTCACCACTAAAACCCATGAGACTTGTAGTTTTCAAAAATGTTTTCATTTTTGATGAGACGCCGAATGATAGCAGTTTAATCGCCGGAAACCGAAAACCCGCGATTTCCCGTAAATCCCGGGCTCGGCCCGTATAGTCTAATGTATACAAAGAAAGTACCCAGGGAGTAAACTCATTTCCCGAACGATTTTTAAAATTATTTTTTCACCACTAAAACCCATGAGACTTGTAGTTTTCAAAAATGTTTTCATTTTTGATGAGACGCCGAATGATAGCAGTTTAATCGCCGGAAACCGAAAACCCGCGATTTCCCGTAAATCCCGGGCTCGGCCCGTATAGTCTAATGTATACAAAGAAAGTACCCAGGGAGTAAACTCATTTCCCGAACGATTTTTAAAATTATTTTTTCACCACTAAAACCCATGAGACTTGTAGTTTTCAAAAATGTTTTCATTTTTGATGAGACGCCGAATGATAGCAGTTTAATCGCCGGAAACCGAAAACCCGCGATTTCCCGTAAATCCCGGGCTCGGCCCGTATAGTCTAATGTATACAAAGAAAGTACCCAGGGAGTAAACTCATTTCCCGAACGATTTTTAAAATTATTTTTTCACCACTAAAACCCATGAGACTTGTAGTTTTCAAAAATGTTTTCATTTTTGATGAGACGCCGAATGATAGCAGTTTAATCGCCGGAAACCGAAAACCCGCGATTTCCCGTAAATCCCGGGCTCGGCCCGTATAGTCTAATGTATACAAAGAAAGTACCCAGGGAGTAAACTCATTTCCCGAACGATTTTTAAAATTATTTTTTCACCACTAAAACCCATGAGACTTGTAGTTTTCAAAAATGTTTTCATTTTTGATGAGACGCCGAATGATAGCAGTTTAATCGCCGGAAACCGAAAACCCGCGATTTCCCGTAAATCCCGGGCTCGGCCCGTATAGTCTAATGTATACAAAGAAAGTACCCAGGGAGTAAACTCATTTCCCGAACGATTTTTAAAATTATTTTTTCACCACTAAAACCCATGAGACTTGTAGTTTTCAAAAATGTTTTCATTTTTGATGAGACGCCGAATGATAGCAGTTTAATCGCCGGAAACCGAAAACCCGCGATTTCCCGTAAATCCCGGGCTCGGCCCGTATAGTCTAATGTATACAAAGAAAGTACCCAGGGAGTAAACTCATTTCCCGAACGATTTTTAAAATTATTTTTTCACCACTAAAACCCATGAGACTTGTAGTTTTCAAAAATGTTTTCATTTTTGATGAGACGCCGAATGATAGCAGTTTAATCGCCGGAAACCGAAAACCCGCGATTTCCCGTAAATCCCGGGCTCGGCCCGTATAGTCTAATGTATACAAAGAAAGTACCCAGGGAGTAAACTCATTTCCCGAACGATTTTTAAAATTATTTTTTCACCACTAAAACCCATGAGACTTGTAGTTTTCAAAAATGTTTTCATTTTTGATGAGACGCCGAATGATAGCAGTTTAATCGCCGGAAACCGAAAACCCGCGATTTCCCGTAAATCCCGGGCTCGGCCCGTATAGTCTAATGTATACAAAGAAAGTACCCAGGGAGTAAACTCATTTCCCGAACGATTTTTAAAATTATTTTTTCACCACTAAAACCCATGAGACTTGTAGTTTTCAAAAATGTTTTCATTTTTGATGAGACGCCGAATGATAGCAGTTTAATCGCCGGAAACCGAAAACCCGCGATTTCCCGTAAATCCCGGGCTCGGCCCGTATAGTCTAATGTATACAAAGAAAGTACCCAGGGAGTAAACTCATTTCCCGAACGATTTTTAAAATTATTTTTTCACCACTAAAACCCATGAGACTTGTAGTTTTCAAAAATGTTTTCATTTTTGATGAGACGCCGAATGATAGCAGTTTAATCGCCGGAAACCGAAAACCCGCGATTTCCCGTAAATCCCGGGCTCGGCCCGTATAGTCTAATGTATACAAAGAAAGTACCCAGGGAGTAAACTCATTTCCCGAACGATTTTTAAAATTATTTTTTCACCACTAAAACCCATGAGACTTGTAGTTTTCAAAAATGTTTTCATTTTTGATGAGACGCCGAATGATAGCAGTTTAATCGCCGGAAACCGAAAACCCGCGATTTCCCGTAAATCCCGGGCTCGGCCCGTATAGTCTAATGTATACAAAGAAAGTACCCAGGGAGTAAACTCATTTCCCGAACGATTTTTAAAATTATTTTTTCACCACTAAAACCCATGAGACTTGTAGTTTTCAAAAATGTTTTCATTTTTGATGAGACGCCGAATGATAGCAGTTTAATCGCCGGAAACCGAAAACCCGCGATTTCCCGTAAATCCCGGGCTCGGCCCGTATAGTCTAATGTATACAAAGAAAGTACCCAGGGAGTAAACTCATTTCCCGAACGATTTTTAAAATTATTTTTTCACCACTAAAACCCATGAGACTTGTAGTTTTCAAAAATGTTTTCATTTTTGATGAGACGCCGAATGATAGCAGTTTAATCGCCGGAAACCGAAAACCCGCGATTTCCCGTAAATCCCGGGCTCGGCCCGTATAGTCTAATGTATACAAAGAAAGTACCCAGGGAGTAAACTCATTTCCCGAACGATTTTTAAAATTATTTTTTCACCACTAAAACCCATGAGACTTGTAGTTTTCAAAAATGTTTTCATTTTTGATGAGACGCCGAATGATAGCAGTTTAATCGCCGGAAACCGAAAACCCGCGATTTCCCGTAAATCCCGGGCTCGGCCCGTATAGTCTAATGTATACAAAGAAAGTACCCAGGGAGTAAACTCATTTCCCGAACGATTTTTAAAATTATTTTTTCACCACTAAAACCCATGAGACTTGTAGTTTTCAAAAATGTTTTCATTTTTGATGAGACGCCGAATGATAGCAGTTTAATCGCCGGAAACCGAAAACCCGCGATTTCCCGTAAATCCCGGGCTCGGCCCGTATAGTCTAATGTATACAAAGAAAGTACCCAGGGAGTAAACTCATTTCCCGAACGATTTTTAAAATTATTTTTTCACCACTAAAACCCATGAGACTTGTAGTTTTCAAAAATGTTTTCATTTTTGATGAGACGCCGAATGATAGCAGTTTAATCGCCGGAAACCGAAAACCCGCGATTTCCCGTAAATCCCGGGCTCGGCCCGTATAGTCTAATGTATACAAAGAAAGTACCCAGGGAGTAAACTCATTTCCCGAACGATTTTTAAAATTATTTTTTCACCACTAAAACCCATGAGACTTGTAGTTTTCAAAAATGTTTTCATTTTTGATGAGACGCCGAATGATAGCAGTTTAATCGCCGGAAACCGAAAACCCGCGATTTCCCGTAAATCCCGGGCTCGGCCCGTATAGTCTAATGTATACAAAGAAAGTACCCAGGGAGTAAACTCATTTCCCGAACGATTTTTAAAATTATTTTTTCACCACTAAAACCCATGAGACTTGTAGTTTTCAAAAATGTTTTCATTTTTGATGAGACGCCGAATGATAGCAGTTTAATCGCCGGAAACCGAAAACCCGCGATTTCCCGTAAATCCCGGGCTCGGCCCGTATAGTCTAATGTATACAAAGAAAGTACCCAGGGAGTAAACTCATTTCCCGAACGATTTTTAAAATTATTTTTTCACCACTAAAACCCATGAGACTTGTAGTTTTCAAAAATGTTTTCATTTTTGATGAGACGCCGAATGATAGCAGTTTAATCGCCGGAAACCGAAAACCCGCGATTTCCCGTAAATCCCGGGCTCGGCCCGTATAGTCTAATGTATACAAAGAAAGTACCCAGGGAGTAAACTCATTTCCCGAACGATTTTTAAAATTATTTTTTCACCACTAAAACCCATGAGACTTGTAGTTTTCAAAAATGTTTTCATTTTTGATGAGACGCCGAATGATAGCAGTTTAATCGCCGGAAACCGAAAACCCGCGATTTCCCGTAAATCCCGGGCTCGGCCCGTATAGTCTAATGTATACAAAGAAAGTACCCAGGGAGTAAACTCATTTCCCGAACGATTTTTAAAATTATTTTTTCACCACTAAAACCCATGAGACTTGTAGTTTTCAAAAATGTTTTCATTTTTGATGAGACGCCGAATGATAGCAGTTTAATCGCCGGAAACCGAAAACCCGCGATTTCCCGTAAATCCCGGGCTCGGCCCGTATAGTCTAATGTATACAAAGAAAGTACCCAGGGAGTAAACTCATTTCCCGAACGATTTTTAAAATTATTTTTTCACCACTAAAACCCATGAGACTTGTAGTTTTCAAAAATGTTTTCATTTTTGATGAGACGCCGAATGATAGCAGTTTAATCGCCGGAAACCGAAAACCCGCGATTTCCCGTAAATCCCGGGCTCGGCCCGTATAGTCTAATGTATACAAAGAAAGTACCCAGGGAGTAAACTCATTTCCCGAACGATTTTTAAAATTATTTTTTCACCACTAAAACCCATGAGACTTGTAGTTTTCAAAAATGTTTTCATTTTTGATGAGACGCCGAATGATAGCAGTTTAATCGCCGGAAACCGAAAACCCGCGATTTCCCGTAAATCCCGGGCTCGGCCCGTATAGTCTAATGTATACAAAGAAAGTACCCAGGGAGTAAACTCATTTCCCGAACGATTTTTAAAATTATTTTTTCACCACTAAAACCCATGAGACTTGTAGTTTTCAAAAATGTTTTCATTTTTGATGAGACGCCGAATGATAGCAGTTTAATCGCCGGAAACCGAAAACCCGCGATTTCCCGTAAATCCCGGGCTCGGCCCGTATAGTCTAATGTATACAAAGAAAGTACCCAGGGAGTAAACTCATTTCCCGAACGATTTTTAAAATTATTTTTTCACCACTAAAACCCATGAGACTTGTAGTTTTCAAAAATGTTTTCATTTTTGATGAGACGCCGAATGATAGCAGTTTAATCGCCGGAAACCGAAAACCCGCGATTTCCCGTAAATCCCGGGCTCGGCCCGTATAGTCTAATGTATACAAAGAAAGTACCCAGGGAGTAAACTCATTTCCCGAACGATTTTTAAAATTATTTTTTCACCACTAAAACCCATGAGACTTGTAGTTTTCAAAAATGTTTTCATTTTTGATGAGACGCCGAATGATAGCAGTTTAATCGCCGGAAACCGAAAACCCGCGATTTCCCGTAAATCCCGGGCTCGGCCCGTATAGTCTAATGTATACAAAGAAAGTACCCAGGGAGTAAACTCATTTCCCGAACGATTTTTAAAATTATTTTTTCACCACTAAAACCCATGAGACTTGTAGTTTTCAAAAATGTTTTCATTTTTGATGAGACGCCGAATGATAGCAGTTTAATCGCCGGAAACCGAAAACCCGCGATTTCCCGTAAATCCCGGGCTCGGCCCGTATAGTCTAATGTATACAAAGAAAGTACCCAGGGAGTAAACTCATTTCCCGAACGATTTTTAAAATTATTTTTTCACCACTAAAACCCATGAGACTTGTAGTTTTCAAAAATGTTTTCATTTTTGATGAGACGCCGAATGATAGCAGTTTAATCGCCGGAAACCGAAAACCCGCGATTTCCCGTAAATCCCGGGCTCGGCCCGTATAGTCTAATGTATACAAAGAAAGTACCCAGGGAGTAAACTCATTTCCCGAACGATTTTTAAAATTATTTTTTCACCACTAAAACCCATGAGACTTGTAGTTTTCAAAAATGTTTTCATTTTTGATGAGACGCCGAATGATAGCAGTTTAATCGCCGGAAACCGAAAACCCGCGATTTCCCGTAAATCCCGGGCTCGGCCCGTATAGTCTAATGTATACAAAGAAAGTACCCAGGGAGTAAACTCATTTCCCGAACGATTTTTAAAATTATTTTTTCACCACTAAAACCCATGAGACTTGTAGTTTTCAAAAATGTTTTCATTTTTGATGAGACGCCGAATGATAGCAGTTTAATCGCCGGAAACCGAAAACCCGCGATTTCCCGTAAATCCCGGGCTCGGCCCGTATAGTCTAATGTATACAAAGAAAGTACCCAGGGAGTAAACTCATTTCCCGAACGATTTTTAAAATTATTTTTTCACCACTAAAACCCATGAGACTTGTAGTTTTCAAAAATGTTTTCATTTTTGATGAGACGCCGAATGATAGCAGTTTAATCGCCGGAAACCGAAAACCCGCGATTTCCCGTAAATCCCGGGCTCGGCCCGTATAGTCTAATGTATACAAAGAAAGTACCCAGGGAGTAAACTCATTTCCCGAACGATTTTTAAAATTATTTTTTCACCACTAAAACCCATGAGACTTGTAGTTTTCAAAAATGTTTTCATTTTTGATGAGACGCCGAATGATAGCAGTTTAATCGCCGGAAACCGAAAACCCGCGATTTCCCGTAAATCCCGGGCTCGGCCCGTATAGTCTAATGTATACAAAGAAAGTACCCAGGGAGTAAACTCATTTCCCGAACGATTTTTAAAATTATTTTTTCACCACTAAAACCCATGAGACTTGTAGTTTTCAAAAATGTTTTCATTTTTGATGAGACGCCGAATGATAGCAGTTTAATCGCCGGAAACCGAAAACCCGCGATTTCCCGTAAATCCCGGGCTCGGCCCGTATAGTCTAATGTATACAAAGAAAGTACCCAGGGAGTAAACTCATTTCCCGAACGATTTTTAAAATTATTTTTTCACCACTAAAACCCATGAGACTTGTAGTTTTCAAAAATGTTTTCATTTTTGATGAGACGCCGAATGATAGCAGTTTAATCGCCGGAAACCGAAAACCCGCGATTTCCCGTAAATCCCGGGCTCGGCCCGTATAGTCTAATGTATACAAAGAAAGTACCCAGGGAGTAAACTCATTTCCCGAACGATTTTTAAAATTATTTTTTCACCACTAAAACCCATGAGACTTGTAGTTTTCAAAAATGTTTTCATTTTTGATGAGACGCCGAATGATAGCAGTTTAATCGCCGGAAACCGAAAACCCGCGATTTCCCGTAAATCCCGGGCTCGGCCCGTATAGTCTAATGTATACAAAGAAAGTACCCAGGGAGTAAACTCATTTCCCGAACGATTTTTAAAATTATTTTTTCACCACTAAAACCCATGAGACTTGTAGTTTTCAAAAATGTTTTCATTTTTGATGAGACGCCGAATGATAGCAGTTTAATCGCCGGAAACCGAAAACCCGCGATTTCCCGTAAATCCCGGGCTCG
This sequence comes from Hydractinia echinata, assembly GCA_030067915.1. NCBI lineage: Eukaryota > Metazoa > Cnidaria > Hydrozoa > Anthoathecata > Hydractiniidae > Hydractinia > Hydractinia echinata. Next base: position 40,386 of record JASGCC010000819.1, read on the forward strand.
GCCCGTATAGTCTAATGTATACAAAGAAAGTACCCAGGGAGTAAACTCATTTCCCGAACGATTTTTAAAATTATTTTTTCACCACTAAAACCCATGAGACTTGTAGTTTTCAAAAATGTTTTCATTTTTGATGAGACGCCGAATGATAGCAGTTTAATCGCCGGAAACCGAAAACCCGCGATTTCCCGTAAATCCCGGGCTCGGCCCGTATAGTCTAATGTATACAAAGAAAGTACCCAGGGAGTAAACTCATTTCCCGAACGATTTTTAAAATTATTTTTTCACCACTAAAACCCATGAGACTTGTAGTTTTCAAAAATGTTTTCATTTTTGATGAGACGCCGAATGATAGCAGTTTAATCGCCGGAAACCGAAAACCCGCGATTTCCCGTAAATCCCGGGCTCGGCCCGTATAGTCTAATGTATACAAAGAAAGTACCCAGGGAGTAAACTCATTTCCCGAACGATTTTTAAAATTATTTTTTCACCACTAAAACCCATGAGACTTGTAGTTTTCAAAAATGTTTTCATTTTTGATGAGACGCCGAATGATAGCAGTTTAATCGCCGGAAACCGAAAACCCGCGATTTCCCGTAAATCCCGGGCTCGGCCCGTATAGTCTAATGTATACAAAGAAAGTACCCAGGGAGTAAACTCATTTCCCGAACGATTTTTAAAATTATTTTTTCACCACTAAAACCCATGAGACTTGTAGTTTTCAAAAATGTTTTCATTTTTGATGAGACGCCGAATGATAGCAGTTTAATCGCCGGAAACCGAAAACCCGCGATTTCCCGTAAATCCCGGGCTCGGCCCGTATAGTCTAATGTATACAAAGAAAGTACCCAGGGAGTAAACTCATTTCCCGAACGATTTTTAAAATTATTTTTTCACCACTAAAACCCATGAGACTTGTAGTTTTCAAAAATGTTTTCATTTTTGATGAGACGCCGAATGATAGCAGTTTAATCGCCGGAAACCGAAAACCCGCGATTTCCCGTAAATCCCGGGCTCGGCCCGTATAGTCTAATGTATACAAAGAAAGTACCCAGGGAGTAAACTCATTTCCCGAACGATTTTTAAAATTATTTTTTCACCACTAAAACCCATGAGACTTGTAGTTTTCAAAAATGTTTTCATTTTTGATGAGACGCCGAATGATAGCAGTTTAATCGCCGGAAACCGAAAACCCGCGATTTCCCGTAAATCCCGGGCTCGGCCCGTATAGTCTAATGTATACAAAGAAAGTACCCAGGGAGTAAACTCATTTCCCGAACGATTTTTAAAATTATTTTTTCACCACTAAAACCCATGAGACTTGTAGTTTTCAAAAATGTTTTCATTTTTGATGAGACGCCGAATGATAGCAGTTTAATCGCCGGAAACCGAAAACCCGCGATTTCCCGTAAATCCCGGGCTCGGCCCGTATAGTCTAATGTATACAAAGAAAGTACCCAGGGAGTAAACTCATTTCCCGAACGATTTTTAAAATTATTTTTTCACCACTAAAACCCATGAGACTTGTAGTTTTCAAAAATGTTTTCATTTTTGATGAGACGCCGAATGATAGCAGTTTAATCGCCGGAAACCGAAAACCCGCGATTTCCCGTAAATCCCGGGCTCGGCCCGTATAGTCTAATGTATACAAAGAAAGTACCCAGGGAGTAAACTCATTTCCCGAACGATTTTTAAAATTATTTTTTCACCACTAAAACCCATGAGACTTGTAGTTTTCAAAAATGTTTTCATTTTTGATGAGACGCCGAATGATAGCAGTTTAATCGCCGGAAACCGAAAACCCGCGATTTCCCGTAAATCCCGGGCTCGGCCCGTATAGTCTAATGTATACAAAGAAAGTACCCAGGGAGTAAACTCATTTCCCGAACGATTTTTAAAATTATTTTTTCACCACTAAAACCCATGAGACTTGTAGTTTTCAAAAATGTTTTCATTTTTGATGAGACGCCGAATGATAGCAGTTTAATCGCCGGAAACCGAAAACCCGCGATTTCCCGTAAATCCCGGGCTCGGCCCGTATAGTCTAATGTATACAAAGAAAGTACCCAGGGAGTAAACTCATTTCCCGAACGATTTTTAAAATTATTTTTTCACCACTAAAACCCATGAGACTTGTAGTTTTCAAAAATGTTTTCATTTTTGATGAGACGCCGAATGATAGCAGTTTAATCGCCGGAAACCGAAAACCCGCGATTTCCCGTAAATCCCGGGCTCGGCCCGTATAGTCTAATGTATACAAAGAAAGTACCCAGGGAGTAAACTCATTTCCCGAACGATTTTTAAAATTATTTTTTCACCACTAAAACCCATGAGACTTGTAGTTTTCAAAAATGTTTTCATTTTTGATGAGACGCCGAATGATAGCAGTTTAATCGCCGGAAACCGAAAACCCGCGATTTCCCGTAAATCCCGGGCTCGGCCCGTATAGTCTAATGTATACAAAGAAAGTACCCAGGGAGTAAACTCATTTCCCGAACGATTTTTAAAATTATTTTTTCACCACTAAAACCCATGAGACTTGTAGTTTTCAAAAATGTTTTCATTTTTGATGAGACGCCGAATGATAGCAGTTTAATCGCCGGAAACCGAAAACCCGCGATTTCCCGTAAATCCCGGGCTCGGCCCGTATAGTCTAATGTATACAAAGAAAGTACCCAGGGAGTAAACTCATTTCCCGAACGATTTTTAAAATTATTTTTTCACCACTAAAACCCATGAGACTTGTAGTTTTCAAAAATGTTTTCATTTTTGATGAGACGCCGAATGATAGCAGTTTAATCGCCGGAAACCGAAAACCCGCGATTTCCCGTAAATCCCGGGCTCGGCCCGTATAGTCTAATGTATACAAAGAAAGTACCCAGGGAGTAAACTCATTTCCCGAACGATTTTTAAAATTATTTTTTCACCACTAAAACCCATGAGACTTGTAGTTTTCAAAAATGTTTTCATTTTTGATGAGACGCCGAATGATAGCAGTTTAATCGCCGGAAACCGAAAACCCGCGATTTCCCGTAAATCCCGGGCTCGGCCCGTATAGTCTAATGTATACAAAGAAAGTACCCAGGGAGTAAACTCATTTCCCGAACGATTTTTAAAATTATTTTTTCACCACTAAAACCCATGAGACTTGTAGTTTTCAAAAATGTTTTCATTTTTGATGAGACGCCGAATGATAGCAGTTTAATCGCCGGAAACCGAAAACCCGCGATTTCCCGTAAATCCCGGGCTCGGCCCGTATAGTCTAATGTATACAAAGAAAGTACCCAGGGAGTAAACTCATTTCCCGAACGATTTTTAAAATTATTTTTTCACCACTAAAACCCATGAGACTTGTAGTTTTCAAAAATGTTTTCATTTTTGATGAGACGCCGAATGATAGCAGTTTAATCGCCGGAAACCGAAAACCCGCGATTTCCCGTAAATCCCGGGCTCGGCCCGTATAGTCTAATGTATACAAAGAAAGTACCCAGGGAGTAAACTCATTTCCCGAACGATTTTTAAAATTATTTTTTCACCACTAAAACCCATGAGACTTGTAGTTTTCAAAAATGTTTTCATTTTTGATGAGACGCCGAATGATAGCAGTTTAATCGCCGGAAACCGAAAACCCGCGATTTCCCGTAAATCCCGGGCTCGGCCCGTATAGTCTAATGTATACAAAGAAAGTACCCAGGGAGTAAACTCATTTCCCGAACGATTTTTAAAATTATTTTTTCACCACTAAAACCCATGAGACTTGTAGTTTTCAAAAATGTTTTCATTTTTGATGAGACGCCGAATGATAGCAGTTTAATCGCCGGAAACCGAAAACCCGCGATTTCCCGTAAATCCCGGGCTCGGCCCGTATAGTCTAATGTATACAAAGAAAGTACCCAGGGAGTAAACTCATTTCCCGAACGATTTTTAAAATTATTTTTTCACCACTAAAACCCATGAGACTTGTAGTTTTCAAAAATGTTTTCATTTTTGATGAGACGCCGAATGATAGCAGTTTAATCGCCGGAAACCGAAAACCCGCGATTTCCCGTAAATCCCGGGCTCGGCCCGTATAGTCTAATGTATACAAAGAAAGTACCCAGGGAGTAAACTCATTTCCCGAACGATTTTTAAAATTATTTTTTCACCACTAAAACCCATGAGACTTGTAGTTTTCAAAAATGTTTTCATTTTTGATGAGACGCCGAATGATAGCAGTTTAATCGCCGGAAACCGAAAACCCGCGATTTCCCGTAAATCCCGGGCTCGGCCCGTATAGTCTAATGTATACAAAGAAAGTACCCAGGGAGTAAACTCATTTCCCGAACGATTTTTAAAATTATTTTTTCACCACTAAAACCCATGAGACTTGTAGTTTTCAAAAATGTTTTCATTTTTGATGAGACGCCGAATGATAGCAGTTTAATCGCCGGAAACCGAAAACCCGCGATTTCCCGTAAATCCCGGGCTCGGCCCGTATAGTCTAATGTATACAAAGAAAGTACCCAGGGAGTAAACTCATTTCCCGAACGATTTTTAAAATTATTTTTTCACCACTAAAACCCATGAGACTTGTAGTTTTCAAAAATGTTTTCATTTTTGATGAGACGCCGAATGATAGCAGTTTAATCGCCGGAAACCGAAAACCCGCGATTTCCCGTAAATCCCGGGCTCGGCCCGTATAGTCTAATGTATACAAAGAAAGTACCCAGGGAGTAAACTCATTTCCCGAACGATTTTTAAAATTATTTTTTCACCACTAAAACCCATGAGACTTGTAGTTTTCAAAAATGTTTTCATTTTTGATGAGACGCCGAATGATAGCAGTTTAATCGCCGGAAACCGAAAACCCGCGATTTCCCGTAAATCCCGGGCTCGGCCCGTATAGTCTAATGTATACAAAGAAAGTACCCAGGGAGTAAACTCATTTCCCGAACGATTTTTAAAATTATTTTTTCACCACTAAAACCCATGAGACTTGTAGTTTTCAAAAATGTTTTCATTTTTGATGAGACGCCGAATGATAGCAGTTTAATCGCCGGAAACCGAAAACCCGCGATTTCCCGTAAATCCCGGGCTCGGCCCGTATAGTCTAATGTATACAAAGAAAGTACCCAGGGAGTAAACTCATTTCCCGAACGATTTTTAAAATTATTTTTTCACCACTAAAACCCATGAGACTTGTAGTTTTCAAAAATGTTTTCATTTTTGATGAGACGCCGAATGATAGCAGTTTAATCGCCGGAAACCGAAAACCCGCGATTTCCCGTAAATCCCGGGCTCGGCCCGTATAGTCTAATGTATACAAAGAAAGTACCCAGGGAGTAAACTCATTTCCCGAACGATTTTTAAAATTATTTTTTCACCACTAAAACCCATGAGACTTGTAGTTTTCAAAAATGTTTTCATTTTTGATGAGACGCCGAATGATAGCAGTTTAATCGCCGGAAACCGAAAACCCGCGATTTCCCGTAAATCCCGGGCTCGGCCCGTATAGTCTAATGTATACAAAGAAAGTACCCAGGGAGTAAACTCATTTCCCGAACGATTTTTAAAATTATTTTTTCACCACTAAAACCCATGAGACTTGTAGTTTTCAAAAATGTTTTCATTTTTGATGAGACGCCGAATGATAGCAGTTTAATCGCCGGAAACCGAAAACCCGCGATTTCCCGTAAATCCCGGGCTCGGCCCGTATAGTCTAATGTATACAAAGAAAGTACCCAGGGAGTAAACTCATTTCCCGAACGATTTTTAAAATTATTTTTTCACCACTAAAACCCATGAGACTTGTAGTTTTCAAAAATGTTTTCATTTTTGATGAGACGCCGAATGATAGCAGTTTAATCGCCGGAAACCGAAAACCCGCGATTTCCCGTAAATCCCGGGCTCGGCCCGTATAGTCTAATGTATACAAAGAAAGTACCCAGGGAGTAAACTCATTTCCCGAACGATTTTTAAAATTATTTTTTCACCACTAAAACCCATGAGACTTGTAGTTTTCAAAAATGTTTTCATTTTTGATGAGACGCCGAATGAAGCAGTTTAATCGCCGGAAACCGAAAACCCGCGATTTCCCGTAAATCCCGGGCTCGGCCCGTATAGTCTAATGTATACAAAGAAAGTACCCAGGGAGTAAACTCATTTCCCGAACGATTTTTAAAATTATTTTTTCACCACTAAAACCCATGAGACTTGTAGTTTTCAAAAATGTTTTCATTTTTGATGAGACGCCGAATGATAGCAGTTTAATCGCCGGAAACCGAAAACCCGCGATTTCCCGTAAATCCCGGGCTCGGCCCGTATAGTCTAATGTATACAAAGAAAGTACCCAGGGAGTAAACTCATTTCCCGAACGATTTTTAAAATTATTTTTTCACCACTAAAACCCATGAGACTTGTAGTTTTCAAAAATGTTTTCATTTTTGATGAGACGCCGAATGATAGCAGTTTAATCGCCGGAAACCGAAAACCCGCGATTTCCCGTAAATCCCGGGCTCGGCCCGTATAGTCTAATGTATACAAAGAAAGTACCCAGGGAGTAAACTCATTTCCCGAACGATTTTTAAAATTATTTTTTCACCACTAAAACCCATGAGACTTGTAGTTTTCAAAAATGTTTTCATTTTTGATGAGACGCCGAATGATAGCAGTTTAATCGCCGGAAACCGAAAACCCGCGATTTCCCGTAAATCCCGGGCTCGGCCCGTATAGTCTAATGTATACAAAGAAAGTACCCAGGGAGTAAACTCATTTCCCGAACGATTTTTAAAATTATTTTTTCACCACTAAAACCCATGAGACTTGTAGTTTTCAAAAATGTTTTCATTTTTGATGAGACGCCGAATGATAGCAGTTTAATCGCCGGAAACCGAAAACCCGCGATTTCCCGTAAATCCCGGGCTCGGCCCGTATAGTCTAATGTATACAAAGAAAGTACCCAGGGAGTAAACTCATTTCCCGAACGATTTTTAAAATTATTTTTTCACCACTAAAACCCATGAGACTTGTAGTTTTCAAAAATGTTTTCATTTTTGATGAGACGCCGAATGATAGCAGTTTAATCGCCGGAAACCGAAAACCCGCGATTTCCCGTAAATCCCGGGCTCGGCCCGTATAGTCTAATGTATACAAAGAAAGTACCCAGGGAGTAAACTCATTTCCCGAACGATTTTTAAAATTATTTTTTCACCACTAAAACCCATGAGACTTGTAGTTTTCAAAAATGTTTTCATTTTTGATGAGACGCCGAATGAAGCAGTTTAATCGCCGGAAACCGAAAACCCGCGATTTCCCGTAAATCCCGGGCTCGGCCCGTATAGTCTAATGTATACAAAGAAAGTACCCAGGGAGTAAACTCATTTCCCGAACGATTTTTAAAATTATTTTTTCACCACTAAAACCCATGAGACTTGTAGTTTTCAAAAATGTTTTCATTTTTGATGAGACGCCGAATGATAGCAGTTTAATCGCCGGAAACCGAAAACCCGCGATTTCCCGTAAATCCCGGGCTCGGCCCGTATAGTCTAATGTATACAAAGAAAGTACCCAGGGAGTAAACTCATTTCCCGAACGATTTTTAAAATTATTTTTTCACCACTAAAACCCATGAGACTTGTAGTTTTCAAAAATGTTTTCATTTTTGATGAGACGCCGAATGATAGCAGTTTAATCGCCGGAAACCGAAAACCCGCGATTTCCCGTAAATCCCGGGCTCGGCCCGTATAGTCTAATGTATACAAAGAAAGTACCCAGGGAGTAAACTCATTTCCCGAACGATTTTTAAAATTATTTTTTCACCACTAAAACCCATGAGACTTGTAGTTTTCAAAAATGTTTTCATTTTTGATGAGACGCCGAATGAAGCAGTTTAATCGCCGGAAACCGAAAACCCGCGATTTCCCGTAAATCCCGGGCTCGGCCCGTATAGTCTAATGTATACAAAGAAAGTACCCAGGGAGTAAACTCATTTCCCGAACGATTTTTAAAATTATTTTTTCACCACTAAAACCCATGAGACTTGTAGTTTTCAAAAATGTTTTCATTTTTGATGAGACGCCGAATGAAGCAGTTTAATCGCCGGAAACCGAAAACCCGCGATTTCCCGTAAATCCCGGGCTCGGCCCGTATAGTCTAATGTATACAAAGAAAGTACCCAGGGAGTAAACTCATTTCCCGAACGATTTTTAAAATTATTTTTTCACCACTAAAACCCATGAGACTTGTAGTTTTCAAAAATGTTTTCATTTTTGATGAGACGCCGAATGATAGCAGTTTAATCGCCGGAAACCGAAAACCCGCGATTTCCCGTAAATCCCGGGCTCGGCCCGTATAGTCTAATGTATACAAAGAAAGTACCCAGGGAGTAAACTCATTTCCCGAACGATTTTTAAAATTATTTTTTCACCACTAAAACCCATGAGACTTGTAGTTTTCAAAAATGTTTTCATTTTTGATGAGACGCCGAATGATAGCAGTTTAATCGCCGGAAACCGAAAACCCGCGATTTCCCGTAAATCCCGGGCTCGGCCCGTATAGTCTAATGTATACAAAGAAAGTACCCAGGGAGTAAACTCATTTCCCGAACGATTTTTAAAATTATTTTTTCACCACTAAAACCCATGAGACTTGTAGTTTTCAAAAATGTTTTCATTTTTGATGAGACGCCGAATGATAGCAGTTTAATCGCCGGAAACCGAAAACCCGCGATTTCCCGTAAATCCCGGGCTCGGCCCGTATAGTCTAATGTATACAAAGAAAGTACCCAGGGAGTAAACTCATTTCCCGAACGATTTTTAAAATTATTTTTTCACCACTAAAACCCATGAGACTTGTAGTTTTCAAAAATGTTTTCATTTTTGATGAGACGCCGAATGAAGCAGTTTAATCGCCGGAAACCGAAAACCCGCGATTTCCCGTAAATCCCGGGCTCGGCCCGTATAGTCGAATGTATACAAAGAAAGTACCCAGGGAGTAAACTCATTTCCCGAACGATTTTTAAAATTATTTTTTCACCACTAAAACCCATGAGACTTGTAGTTTTCAAAAATGTTTTCATTTTTGATGAGACGCCGAATGAAGCAGTTTAATCGCCGGAAACCGAAAACCCGCGATTTCCCGTAAATCCCGGGCTCGGCCCGTATAGTCTAATGTATACAAAGAAAGTACCCAGGGAGTAAACTCATTTCCCGAACGATTTTTAAAATTATTTTTTCACCACTAAAACCCATGAGACTTGTAGTTTTCAAAAATGTTTTCATTTTTGATGAGACGCCGAATGATAGCAGTTTAATCGCCGGAAACCGAAAACCCGCGATTTCCCGTAAATCCCGGGCTCGGCCCGTATAGTCTAATGTATACAAAGAAAGTACCCAGGGAGTAAACTCATTTCCCGAACGATTTTTAAAATTATTTTTTCACCACTAAAACCCATGAGACTTGTAGTTTTCAAAAATGTTTTCATTTTTGATGAGACGCCGAATGAAGCAGTTTAATCGCCGGAAACCGAAAACCCGCGATTTCCCGTAAATCCCGGGCTCGGCCCGTATAGTCTAATGTATACAAAGAAAGTACCCAGGGAGTAAACTCATTTCCCGAACGATTTTTAAAATTATTTTTTCACCACTAAAACCCATGAGACTTGTAGTTTTCAAAAATGTTTTCATTTTTGATGAGACGCCGAATGAAGCAGTTTAATCGCCGGAAACCGAAAACCCGCGATTTCCCGTAAATCCCGGGCTCGGCCCGTATAGTCTAATGTATACAAAGAAAGTACCCAGGGAGTAAACTCATTTCCCGAACGATTTTTAAAATTATTTTTTCACCACTAAAACCCATGAGACTTGTAGTTTTCAAAAATGTTTTCATTTTTGATGAGACGCCGAATGATAGCAGTTTAATCGCCGGAAACCGAAAACCCGCGATTTCCCGTAAATCCCGGGCTCGGCCCGTATAGTCTAATGTATACAAAGAAAGTACCCAGGGAGTAAACTCATTTCCCGAACGATTTTTAAAATTATTTTTTCACCACTAAAACCCATGAGACTTGTAGTTTTCAAAAATGTTTTCATTTTTGATGAGACGCCGAATGAAGCAGTTTAATCGCCGGAAACCGAAAACCCGCGATTTCCCGTAAATCCCGGGCTCGGCCCGTATAGTCTAATGTATACAAAGAAAGTACCCAGGGAGTAAACTCATTTCCCGAACGATTTTTAAAATTATTTTTTCACCACTAAAACCCATGAGACTTGTAGTTTTCAAAAATGTTTTCATTTTTGATGAGACGCCGAATGATAGCAGTTTAATCGCCGGAAACCGAAAACCCGCGATTTCCCGTAAATCCCGGGCTCGGCCCGTATAGTCTAATGTATACAAAGAAAGTACCCAGGGAGTAAACTCATTTCCCGAACGATTTTTAAAATTATTTTTTCACCACTAAAACCCATGAGACTTGTAGTTTTCAAAAATGTTTTCATTTTTGATGAGACGCCGAATGAAGCAGTTTAATCGCCGGAAACCGAAAACCCGCGATTTCCCGTAAATCCCGGGCTCGGCCCGTATAGTCTAATGTATACAAAGAAAGTACCCAGGGAGTAAACTCATTTCCCGAACGATTTTTAAAATTATTTTTTCACCACTAAAACCCATGAGACTTGTAGTTTTCAAAAATGTTTTCATTTTTGATGAGACGCCGAATGAAGCAGTTTAATCGCCGGAAACCGAAAACCCGCGATTTCCCGTAAATCCCGGGCTCGGCCCGTATAGTCTAATGTATACAAAGAAAGTACCCAGGGAGTAAACTCATTTCCCGAACGATTTTTAAAATTATTTTTTCACCACTAAAACCCATGAGACTTGTAGTTTTCAAAAATGTTTTCATTTTTGATGAGACGCCGAATGAAAGCAGTTTAATCGCCGGAAACCGAAAACCCGCGATTTCCCGTAAATCCCGGGCTCGGCCCGTATAGTCTAATGTATACAAAGAAAGTACCCAGGGAGTAAACTCATTTCCCGAACGATTTTTAAAATTATTTTTTCACCACTAAAACCCATGAGACTTGTAGTTTTCAAAAATGTTTTCATTTTTGATGAGACGCCGAATGATAGCAGTTTAATCGCCGGAAACCGAAAACCCGCGATTTCCCGTAAATCCCGGGCTCGGCCCGTATAGTCTAATGTATACAAAGAAAGTACCCAGGGAGTAAACTCATTTCCCGAACGATTTTTAAAATTATTTTTTCACCACTAAAACCCATGAGACTTGTAGTTTTCAAAAATGTTTTCATTTTTGATGAGACGCCGAATGAAGCAGTTTAATCGCCGGAAACCGAAAACCCGCGATTTCCCGTAAATCCCGGGCTCGGCCCGTATAGTCTAATGTATACAAAGAAAGTACCCAGGGAGTAAACTCATTTCCCGAACGATTTTTAAAATTATTTTTTCACCACTAAAACCCATGAGACTTGTAGTTTTCAAAAATGTTTTCATTTTTGATGAGACGCCGAATGAAGCAGTTTAATCGCCGGAAACCGAAAACCCGCGATTTCCCGTAAATCCCGGGCTCGGCCCGTATAGTCTAATGTATACAAAGAAAGTACCCAGGGAGTACACTCATTTCCGAACGATTTTTAAAATTATTTTTTCACCACTAAAACCCATGAGACTTGTAGTTTTCAAAAATGTTTTCATTTTTGATGAGACGCCGAATGATAGCAGTTTAATCGCCGGAAACCGAAAACCCGCGATTTCCCGTAAATCCCGGGCTCGGCCCGTATAGTCTAATGTATACAAAGAAAGTACCCAGGGAGTACACTCATTTCCGAACGATTTTTAAAATTATTTTTTCACCACTAAAACCCATGAGACTTGTAGTTTTCAAAAATGTTTTCATTTTTGATGAGACGCCGAATGAAGCAGTTTAATCGCCGGAAACCGAAAACCCGCGATTTCCCGTAAATCCCGGGCTCGGCCCGTATAGTCTAATGTATACAAAGAAAGTACCCAGGGAGTAAACTCATTTCCGAACGATTTTTAAAATTATTTTTTCACCACTAAAACCCATGAGACTTGTAGTTTTCAAAAATGTTTTCATTTTTGATGAGACGCCGAATGAAGCAGTTTAATCGCCGGAAACCGAAAACCCGCGATTTCCCGTAAATCCCGGGCTCGGCCCGTATAGTCTAATGTATACAAAGAAAGTACCCAGGGAGTAAACTCATTTCCGAACGATTTTTAAAATTATTTTTTCACCACTAAAACCCATGAGACTTGTAGTTTTCAAAAATGTTTTCATTTTTGATGAGACGCCGAATGAAGCAGTTTAATCGCCGGAAACCGAAAACCCGCGATTTCCCGTAAATCCCGGGCTCGGCCCGTATAGTCTAATGTATACAAAGAAAGTACCCAGGGAGTAAACTCATTTCCGAACGATTTTTAAAATTATTTTTTCACCACTAAAACCCATGAGACTTGTAGTTTTCAAAAATGTTTTCATTTTTGATGAGACGCCGAATGAAAGCAGTTTAATCGCCGGAAACCGAAAACCCGCGATTTCCCGTAAATCCCGGGCTCGGCCGTATAGTCTAATGTATACAAAGAAAGTACCCAGGGAGTAAACTCATTTCCGAACGATTTTTAAAAATTTTTTTCACCACTAAAACCCATGAGACTTGTAGTTTCAAAAATGTTTCATTTTTGATGAGACGCCGAATGAAAGCAGTTTAATCGCCGGAAACGAAAACCCGCGATTTCCCGTAAATCCCGGGCTCGGCCCGTATAGTCTAATGTATACAAAGAAAGTACCCAGGGAGTAAACTCATTTCCGAACGATTTTTAAAATTATTTTTTCACCACTAAAACCCATGAGACTTGTAGTTTCAAAAATGTTTTCATTTTTGATGAGACGCCGAATGAAGCAGTTTAATCGCCGGAAACCGAAAACCCGCGATTTCCCGTAAATCCCGGGCTCGGCCCGTATAGTCTAATGTATACAAAGAAAGTACCCAGGGAGTAAACTCATTTCCGAACGATTTTTAAAACATTTTTTTCACCACTAAAACCCATGAGACTTGTAGTTTTCAAAAATGTTTCATTTTTGATGAGACGCCGAATGATAGCAGTTTAATCGCCGGAAACCGAAAACCCGCGA
>JASGCC010000820.1:0-53414 GCA_030067915.1 Hydractinia echinata
TATAAGCCTTACACGTAAATCACGCTTTGTGTTCCCGTGCCTGCGGCAGGTTACCATCGGTCTAGTCCTTCCACTCTCAATGAACTGCGACGTCCCTAAGTTTGTTTCCTTGGCGCCATGGCTTTACAACAACGCCAACTACTGTGCAAAGCCTTTCTAAATGTTGAATATGGCCTTTTACGGCCTAATTAAGGCCTTACACGTAAAATCAACGTGGTCCTCGTGCGCCCAGCAGGTTATCATCTTCTCTGTCCTCTCCATCTTAATCACTGAATGACGCACGAAGTCGTTTCCCTGGCGCCATGGCTTTACGAACACGTAACTACGTGCACAGGCTCTAAGGCTGTAATATGGCCTTTTGCCGCTAATAAAGGCCTTGCACGTAAATCACGTGGTTCTACGTGCCTCGCAGGTTCCATGGTCCAGTTCTTCCACTCTCATGACTGCGATGCCAAGTCGTTTTCCTGGCCCATGGCTTTAGAAAGCGCCAACTACGTGCACAGCCCTCTAGGCTTGTAATATGACCTTTTACGCCTAATAAAGCCTTTACACGTAAATCACGTGTTCCACGTGCCTGCGCAGGTTACCATCGGTCAGATCTTCCACTCTCAATACTGCGACGTCCAAGTCGTTGTCCCTGCGTAGGCTTTAGAACAGCGCCAACTACGTTCACAGGCCTCTTAAGGCTTAATATCCTTTACGCCTAATAAAGGCCTTACACGTAAACACGTGCTTCACGAGCCTGGCAGGTTACATATCGGCTTAGTCCTTCCACTCTCAAAGAAACTTGCGACGGTCCCAAGTCGTTTTCCCTGGCGCCATGTTCTTAGAAGAGCGCAACTACGTTCACAGGCCTCTACAGGCTGTAATATGGCCTTTTACGGTCTGATAAGGCGTACACGTAATCACGTGGTTCCACGTCCCTGCCGCAGGGTTACCATCGTCCAGTCCTTCCACTCTCAATGAACTGCGACGTTTCAAGTTGTTTCCTGGCGCCATGGCTTTAGAAGAGCGCCTAACTACGTGCACAGGCCTCTACGGCTGTAATATCGCTTTTACCGCCAATAAAGGCCTTTACACGTAAATCACGTGGTTCCACGGTGCCTGCGCAGTTACCATCGGCCAGTCCTTCCACTCTCAAATGAACTGCGAGTGTCCAAGTCTTTTCCTGGCGCCATGGCTTTAGAACACCGTCAACTACTTGCCACAGCCCTCTAAAGCTTAATATGACCTTTTACGGCCTAAAAAAGCGTTACACGTAATATCACGTTGTTACGCACGTGCGTCGCGACGTTACATCCGGTATCATTCACTCAATGAACTGCGACGTCTCAAGTCTTTTCCTTGGCGCCATGGCTTTAGAAACCGTCAACTACTTGCACAGGCCTCTAAAGGCTGTAATATGGCCTTTTACAGTCTAATAAAGGCCTTACACGTAAATCACGTGGTTCCACGAGCCTGCGCAGGTTACCATCGGTCCAGTCCTTCCACTCTCAATGAACTGCGACGTCCTAAGTTGTTTTCCCTGGCGCCATGGCTTTACAACAACGCCAACTACGTGCACAGGTTTCTAAATGTTGTAATATGGCCTTTTGCGGCCTAATAAGGACCTTGCACGTAAATCCCGTGGATCCACGCGCCTTCGCAGGTTACCATCGGTCCAGTCCTTCCACTCTCAATGAACTGCGACATCCCAAGTCGTTTTCCCTGGCGCCATGGCTTTAGCAGAGCGCCAACTACGTGCACAGGCCTCTACAGGCTGTAATCTGGCCTTTTACCGCCTAATAAAGGCGTTACACTTAAATCACGTGGTTCCACGTGCCTGCGCAGGTTACCATCGGTCCAGTCCTTCCACTCTCAATGAACTGCGACGTCCCAAGTCGTTTTCCCTGGCGCCATGGCTTTAGAACACCGTCAACTACTTGGACAAGCCTCTAAAGGCTGTAATATGGCCTTTTACGATCTAATAAAGGCCTTACACGTAAATCACGTGGTTCCACGGGCTTGCGCAGGTTTACATCGGTTTAGTCCTTCTACTCTCAATGCACTGCGACATCCCAAGTCGTTTTCCCTGGCGCCATGGCTTTAGCAGAGCGCCAACTACGTGCACAGGCCTCTACAGGCTGTAATCTGGCCTTTTACCGCCTAATAAAGGCGTTACACGTATATCACGTGGTTCCACGTGCCTGCACAGGTTACCATCGGTCCAGTCCTTCCACTCTCAATGAACTGCGACGTCCCAAGTCGTTTTCCCTGGCGTCATGGCTTTAGAAGAGCGCCAACTACGTACAAAGGCCTCTACAGGCTGTAATATGGCCTTTTACAGTCTAATAAAGGCCTTACACGTAAATCACGTGGTTCCACGAGCCTGAGCAGGTTACCATCGGTTTAGTCCTTCCACTCTCAAAGAACTGCGACGTACCAAGTCGTTTTCCCTTGCACCATGTCCTTAGAAGAGCGCAAACTACGTGCACAGGCCTCTACAGGCTGTAATATGACCTTTTACGGCCTAATAAAGGCGTTACACGTAAATCACGTTGTTCCACGTGCCTGTGCTGGTTACCATCGGTTTAGTCCTTCCACTCTCAAAGAACTGCGACGTTCCAAGTCGTTTTCCCTTGCGCCATGTCCTTAGAAGAGCGCAAACTACGTGCACAGGCCTCTACAGGCTGTAGTATGACCTTTTACGGCCTAATAAAGGCGTTACACGTAAATCACGTTGTTCCACGTGCCTGTGCTGGTTACCATCGGCCTAGTCCTTCCACTATTAATGGACTACGACGTCTCAAGTCCTTTTCCTAGGCGCCATGGCTTTAGAACACCGTCAACTACTTGCACAGGCCTGTAAAGGCTGTAATATGGCCTTTTACGGCCTAATAAAGGCGTTACACGTAAATCACGTTGTTCCACGTGCCTGCGCAGGTCACCATCGGTCTAATCCTTCCACTCTCAATTGACTACGACGTCTCAAGTCCTTTTCCTTTGCGCCATGGCTTTAGAAGAGCGCCAACTACGTGCACAGGCCTCTACAGGCTGTAATCTGGCCTTTCACAGCCTAATAAAGGCGTTACACGTAAATCACGTGGTTCGACGTGCCTGCGCAGGTTACCATCGGTCCAGTCCTTCCTCTCTCAATGAACTGCGACGTGCCAAGTTGTTTTCCCTGGCACCATGGCTTTAGAAGACCGCCAACTACGTGCACAGGCCTCTAAAGGCTGTAATATGGCCTTTTACGGCCTGATAAAGGCCTTACACGTAAATCACGTGGTTCTACGAGCCTGCGCAGGTTACCATTGGTCTAGTCCTTCCACTCTCA
Organism: Hydractinia echinata; assembly: GCA_030067915.1. Taxonomy (NCBI): domain Eukaryota; kingdom Metazoa; phylum Cnidaria; class Hydrozoa; order Anthoathecata; family Hydractiniidae; genus Hydractinia; species Hydractinia echinata. The sequence goes on from JASGCC010000820.1 coordinate 3,317, forward strand.
ATGGACTACGACGTCTCAAGTCCTTTTCCTTGGCGCCATGGCTTTAGAACACCGTCAACTACTTGCACAAGCCTCTACAGGCTGTAATATGACCTTTTACGGCCTAATAAAGGCGTTACACGTAAATCACGTTGTTCCACGTGCCTGCGCAGGTTACCATCGGTCTAGTCCTTCCACTCTCAATGAACTGCGACCTGCCAAGTCCTTTTCCTTGGCGCCATGGCTTTAGAACACCGTCAACTACTTGCACAAGCCTCTAAAGGCTGTAATATGGCATTTTACGGCCTAATAAAGGCCTTACACGTACATCACGAGGTTCCATGAGCCTGCACAGGTTACCGCCGGTTTAATTCTTCCACTTTCAATGAACTGCGACGTCCCAAGTCCTTTTCCTTGGCGCCATGGCTTTAGAACACCGTCAACTACTTGCACAAGCCTCTAAAGACTGTAATATGACCTTTTACGGCCTAATAAAGGCCTTACACGTATATCACGAGGTTCCACGAGCCTGCGCAGGTTACCATCGGTTTAGTCCTTCCACTTTCAATGAACTGCGACGTCCCAAGTCCTTTTTCCCTGGCGCCATGGCTTTAGAATAGCGCCAACTACGTGCAAAGGCCTCTAGAGGCTGTAATATGGCCTTTTACAGTCTAATAAAGGCGTTACACGTAAATCACGTTGTTCCACGTTCGTGCGCAGGTTACCATCGGTCTAGTCCTTCCACTCTCAATTAACTGCGACGTCCCAAGTCGTTTTCCCTGGCGCCATGGCTTTAAAACAACGTCAACTACGTGCACAGGCTTCTAAGTGTTGTAATATGGCCTTTTGCGACCTAATATGGTCCTTGCACGTAAATCCCGCGGATCCTCGCACCCAGGCAGGTTATCATCGGTCTAGTCCTTCAATTCTTAATGCACTATGACGCGCCAAGTCGTTTTCCCTGGCCCCATGGCTTTAGAAAAGCGCCAACTACTTGCACAGGCCTCTAAAGGCTGTAATATGACCTTTTACGGCCTAATAAAGGCGTTACACGTAAATCACGTTGTTCCACGTGCCTGCGCAGGTTACCATCGGTCTAGACCTTCCACTATCAATGGACTACGACGTCTCAAATCCTTCTCCTTGGAGCCATGGCTTTAGAACACCGTCAACTACTTGCACAGGCCTCTAAGGGCTGTGATATGGCCTTTTACGGCCTAATAAAGGCGTTACACGTAAATAACGTTGTTCCACGTGCCTGCGCAGGTTACCATCGGTCTAGTGCTTCCACTCTCAATTGACTACGACGTTTCAAGTCCTTTTCCTTGGCGCCATGGCTTTAGAACACCGTAAACTACTTGCACAGGCCTCTAAAGGCTGTAATATGGCCTTTTGCGGCCTAATAAGGACCTTGCACGTAAATCCCGTGGATCCTCGCGCCCAGGCAGGTTATCATCGGTCTTGTCCTTCCATTCTTAAAGCACTATGACGCGCCAAGTCGTTTTCCCTGGCGCCATGGCTTTAGAACACCGTGAACTACTTGCACAGGCCTCTAAAGGCTGTAATATGGCCTTTTACGGCCTAATAAACGCGTTACACGTAAATCACGTTGTTCCACGTGCCTGCGCAGGTTACCATCGGTCTAATCCTTCCACTCTCAATTGACTACGACGTCTCAAGCCCTTTTCCTTGGCGCCATGGCTTTAGAAAAGCGCCAACTACTTGCACAGGCCTCTAAAAGCTGTAATATGGCCTTTTACGACATAATAAAGGCCTTACACGTAAATCACGTGGTTCCACGAGCCTGCGCACGTTACCATGGGTTTAGTCCTTCCACTCTCAATGAACTGCGACGTCTCAAGTCCTTTTCCTTGGCGCCATGGCTTTAGAAGAGCTCCAACTACGTGTACAGGACTCTACAGGCTGTAATCTGGCCTTTCACAGCCTAATAAAGGCGTTACACGTAAATCACGTGGTTCGACGGGACTGCGCAGGTTACCATCGGTCCAGTCCTTCCACTCTCAATGAACTGCGACGTGCCAAGTTGTTTTCCTTGGCGCCATGGCTTTAGAAGACCGCCAACTACGTGCACAGGCCTCTAAAGGCTGTAATATGGCCTTTTACGGCCTGATAAAGGCCTTACACGTAAATCACGTGGTTCTACGAGCCTGCGCAGGTTACCATCGGTCTAGTCCTTCCACTCTCAATGGACTACGACGTCTCAAGTCCTTTTCCTTGGCGCCATGGCTTTAGAACACCGTCAACTACTTGCACAGGCCTGTAAAGGCTGTAATATGGCCTTTTACCGCCTAATAAAGGCCTTACACGTAAATCACGTGGTTCCACGAGCCTGCGCAGGTTACCATCGGTTTAGTCCTTCCACTCTCAAAGAACTGCGACGTTCCAAGTCGTTTTCCCTGGCGCCATGGCTTTAGAAGAGCGCAAACTACGTGCACAGGCCTCTACAGGCTGTAATATGACCTTTTACGGCCTAATAAAGGCGTTACACGTAAATCACGTTGTTCCACGTGCCTGCGCAGGTTACCATCGGTCTAGTCCTTCCACTCTCAATGAACTGCGACGTCCCAAGTCGTTTTCCCTGGCGCCATGGCTTTAGAAGAGCGCCAACTACGTGCACAGGCCTCTACAGGCTGTAATATGGCCTTTTACAATCTAATAAAGGCGTTACACGTAAATCACGTTGTTCCACGTGCGTGCGCAGGTTACCATCGGTCTAGTCCTTCCACTCTCAATTAACTGCGACGTCCCAAGTCGTTTTCCCTGGCGCCATGGCTTTACAACAACGTCAACTACGTGCACAGGCTGCTAAGTGTTGTAATATGGCCTTTTGCGGCCTAATAGGGACCTTGCACGTAAATCCCGCGGATCCTCGCACCCAGGCAGGTTATCATCGGTCTATTCCTTCCATTCTTAATGCACTATGACGCGCCAAGTCGTTTTTCCTGGCCCCATGGCTTTAGAAAAGCGCCAACTACTTGCACAGGCCTCTAAAGGCTGTAATATGACCTTTTACGGCCTAATAAAGGCGTTACACGTAAATCACGTTGTTCCACGTGCCTGCGCAGGTTACCATCGGTCTAGACCTTCCACTATCAATGGACTACGACGTCTCAAATCCTTTTCCTTGGCGCCATGGCTTTAGAACACCGTCAACTACTTGCACAGGCCTCTAAAGGCTGTAATATGGCCTTTTGCGGCCTAATAAGGACCTTGCACGTAAATCCCGCGGATCCTCGCGCCCAGGCAGGTTATCATCGGACTAGTCCTTCCATTCTTAAAGCACTATGACGCGCCAAGTCGTTTTCCCTGGCGCCATGCTTTTAGAACACCGTGAACTACGTGCACAGGCTCCTAAGCGCAGTAATATGGCTTTTTACCGTCTAATAAAGGCCTTACACGTAAATCACGTGGTTCCACGTCCCTGCGCAGGTTACCATCGCTCCAGTCCTTCCACTCTCAATGAACTGCGACGTTGCAAGTCGTTTTTCTTGGCGCCATGGCTTTAGAACACCGTCAACTACTTGCACAGGCCTCTAAAGGCTGTAATATGGCCTTTTACGGCCTAATAAAGGCGTTACACGTAAATCACGTTGTTCCACGTGCCTGTGCAGGTTACCATCGGTCTAGTCCTTCCACTCTGAAATAACTGCGACGTGCCAAGTCCTTTTCCTTGGCGCCATGGCTTTAGAACACCGTCAACTACTTGCACAAGCCTCTAAAGGCTGTAATAAGGCCTTTTACGGTCTAATAAAGGCCTTACGCGTACATCACGAGGTTCCATGAGCCTGCGCAGGTTACCACCGGTTTAGTCCTTCCACTTTCAATGAACTGCGACGTCCCAAGTCCTTTTCCTTGGCGCCATGGCTTTAGAACACCGTCAACTACTTGCACAAGCCTCTAAAGGCTGTAATATGACCTTTTACGGCCTAATAAAGGCCTTACACGTATATCACGAGGTTCCAGGATCCTGAGCAGGTTACCATCGGTTTAGTCCTTCCACTTTCAATGAACTGCGACGTCCCAAGTAGTTTTTCCCTGGCGCCATGGCTTTAGAAGAGCGCCAACTACGTGCAAAGGCCTCTACAGGCTGTAATATGGCCTTTTACAGTCTAATAAAGGCGTTACACGTAAATCACGTTGTTCCACGTGCGTGCGCAGGTTACCATCGGTCTAGTCCTTCCACTCTCAATTAACTGCGACGTCCCAAGTAGTTTTCCCTGGCGCCATGGCTTTACAACAACGTCAACTACGTGCACAGGCTTCTAAGTGTTGTAATATGGCCTTTTGCGGCTTAATAGGGACCTTGCACGTAAATCCCGCGGATCTTCGCACCCAGGCAGGTTATCATCGGTCTAGTCCTTCCATTCTTAATGCACTATGATGCGCCAAGTCGTTTTCCCTGGCCCCATGGCTTTAGAAAAGCGCCAACTACTTGCACAGGCCTCTAAAGGCTGTAATATGACCTTTTACGGCCTAATAAAGGCGTTACACGTAAATCACGTTGTTCCACGTGCCTGCGCAGGTTACCATCGGTCTAGACCTTCCACTATCAATGGACTACGACGTCTCAAATCCTTTTCCTTGGCGCCATTGCTTTAGAACACCGTCAACTACTTGCACAGGCTTCTAAAGGCTGTAATATGGCCTTTTGCGGCCTAATAAGGACCTTGCACGTAAATCCCGCGGATCCTCGCGCCCAGGCAGGTTATCATCGGACTAGTCCTTCCATTCTTAAAGCACTATGACGCGCCAAGTCGTTTTCCCTGGCGCCATGCCTTTAGAACACCGTGAACTACGTGCACAGGCTCCTAAACGCAGTAATATGGCTTTTTACCGTCTAATAAAGGCCTTACACGTAAATCCCGTAGATCCTCCCGCCCAGGCAGGTTATCATCAGTCTAGTCCTTCCATTCTTAATGCACTATGACGCGCCATGTCGTTTTCCTTGGCGCCATGGCTTTAGAAAAGCGCTAACTACTTGCACAGGCCTCTAAAGTCTGTAATATGGCCTTTTACGATCTAATAAAGGCCTTACACGTAAATCACGTGGTTCCACGAGCCTGCGCAGGTTACCATCGGTTTAGTCTATCCACTCTTAAAGAACTGCGACGTCCCAAGTCGTTTTCCCTGGCGCCATGTCCTTAGAAGAGCGCAAACTACGTGCGCAGGCCTCTACAGGCTGTAATATGACCTTTTACGGCCTAATAAAGGCGTTACACGTAAATCACGTTGTTCCACGTGCCTGCGCAGGTTACCATCGGTCTAGACCTTCCACTATCAATGGACTACGACGTCTCAAGTCCTTTTCATTAGCGCCATTGCTTTAGAACACCGTCAACTACTTGCACAGGCCTCTAAAGGCTGTAATATGGCCTTTTACGGCCTAATAAAGGCGTTACACGTAAATAACGTTGTTCCACGTGCCTGCGCATGTTACCATCGTTCTAGTCCTTCCACTCTCAATTGACTACGACGTCTCAAGTCCTTTTCCTTAGCGCCATGGCTTTAGAACACCGCCAACTACTTGCACAGGCCTCTAAAGGCTGTAATATGGCTTTTCACGGCCTAATAAAGGCCTTACACGTAAATCACGTGATTCCACGTGCCTGCGCAGGTTACGATCGCTCCAGTCTTTCCACTCTCAATGAACTGCGACGTCGCAAGTCGTTTTTCTTGGCGCCATGGCTTTAGAACACCGTCAACTAATTGCACAGGCTTCTAAGTGTTGTAATATGGTCTTTTGCGGCCTAATAAGGACCTTGCACGTAAATCCCGCGGATCCTCGCGCCCAGGCAGGTTATCATCGGTCTAGTCCTTCCATTCTTAATGCACTATGACGCGCCAAGTCGTTTTCCCTGGCCCCATGGCTTTAGAAAAGCGCCAACTACTTGCACAGGCCTCTAAAGGCTGTAATATGGCCTTTTACGATCTAATAAAGGCCTTACACGTAAATCACGTGGTTCCACGAGCCTGAGCAGGTTACCATCGGTTTAGTCCTTCCACTCTCAAAGAACTGCGACGTCCCAAGTCGTTTTCCCTGGCGCCATGTCCTTAGAAGAGCGCAAACTACGTGCGCAAGGTCTCTACAGGCTGTAATATGACCTTTTACGGCCTAATAAAGGCGTTACACGTAAATCACGTTGTTCCACGTGCCTGCGCAGGTTACCATCGGTCTAGACCTTCCACTATCATTGGACTACGACGTCTCAAGTCCTTTTCCTTGGCTCCATGGCTTTTAGAACACCGTCAACTACTTGCACAGGCCTCTAAAGGCTGTAATATGGCCTTTTACGGCCTAATAAAGGCGTTACACGTAAATAACGTTGTTCCACGTGCCTGCCCAGGTTACCAATCGGTCTAGTCCTTCCACTCTCAATTGACTACGACGTTTCAAGTCCTTTTCCTTGGCGCCATGGCTTTAGAACACCGTCAACTACTTGCACAAGCCTCTAAAGGCTGTAATAAGGCCTTTTACGGCCTAATAAAGGTCTTACGCGTACATCACGAGGTTCCATGAGCCTGCGCAGGTTACCACCGGTTTAGTCCTTCCACTTTCAATGAACTGCAACGTCCCCAAGTCCTTTTCCTTGGCGCCATGGCTTTAGAACACCGTCAACTACTTGCACAAGCCTCTAAAGGCTGTAATAGACCTTTTACGGCCTAATAAAGGCCTGCACGTAAATCCCGCGGATCCTCGCGCCCAGGCAGGTTATCATCGGACTAGTCCTTCCATTCTTAAAGCACTATGACGCGCCAAGTCGTTTTCCCTAGCGCCATGCCTTTAGAACACCGTGAACTACGTGCACAGGCTCCTAAACGCAGTAATATGGCTTTTTACCGTCTAATAAAGGCCTTACACGTAAATCCGTAGATCCTCCCGCCCAGGCAGGTTATCATCAGTCTAGTCCTTCCATTCTTAATGCACTATGACGCGGCCATGTCGTTTTCCTTGGGCCATGGCTTTAGAAAAGCGCTAACTACTTGCCACAGGCCTCTAAAGTCTGTAATATGGCCTTTTACGATCTAATAAAGGCCTTATACGTAAATCACGTGGTTCCACGAGCCTGCGCAGGTTACCATCGGTTTAGTCCTTCCACTTTCAATGAACTGCGACGTCCCAAGTAGTTTTTCCCTGGCGCCATGGCTTTAGAAGAGCGCCAACTACGTGCAAAGGCCCTCTACAGGCTGTAATATGGCCTTTTACAGTCTAATAAAGGCGTTACACGTAAATCACGTTGTTCCACGTGCGTGCGCAGGTTACTATCGGTCTAGTCCTTCCACTCTCAATTAACTGCGACGTCCCAAATCGTTTTCCCTGGCGCCATGGCTTTACAACAACGTCAACTACGTGCACCAGGCTTCTAAGTGTTGTAATATGGGCTTTTGCGGCCTAATAGGGACCTTGCACGTAAATCCCGCGGATCCTCGCACCCAGGCAGGTTATCATCGGTCTAGTCCTTCCATTTTTATGCACTATGACGCGCCAAGTCGTTTTCCCTGGCCCCATGGCTTTAGAAAAGCGCCAACTACTTGCACAGGCCTCTAAAGGCTGTAATATGACCTTTACGGCCTAATAAAGGCGTTACACGTAAATCACGTTGTTCCACGTGCCTGCGCAGGTTACCATCGGTCTAGACCTTCCACTATCAATGGACTACGACGTCTCAAATCCTTTTCCTTGGCGCCATGGCTTTAGAACACCGTCAACTACTTGCACAGGCCTCTAAAGGCTGTAATATGGCCTTTTACGATCTAATAAGGGCCTTACACGTAAATCACGTGGTTCCACGAGCCTGAGCAGGTTACCATCGGTTTTAGTCCTTCCACTCTCAAAGAATTGCGACGTCCCAAGTCGTTTTCCCTGGCGCCATGTCCTTAGAAGAGCGCAAACTACGTGCGCAGGCCTCTAAAGGCTGTAATATGGCCTTTTACGATCTAATAAAGACCTTACACGTAAATCCCGTGGTTCCACGAGCCTGAGCACGTTACCATCGGTTTAGTCCTTCCACTCTCAAAGAACTGCGACGTCCCAAGTCGTTTTCCCTTATGCCATGTCCTTAGAAGAGCGCAAACTACGTGCACAGGCCTCTACAGGCTGTAATATGGCCTTTTACGGCCTAATAAAGGCGTTACACGTAAATCACGTTGTTCCACGTGCCTGCGCTGGTTACCATCGGCCTAGTCCTTCCACTATCAATGGACTACGACGTCTCAAGTCCTTTTCCTTGGCGCCATGGCTTTAGAAACACATCAACTACTTGCACAGGCCTCTAAAGGCTGTAATATGGCCTTTTACGGCCTAATAAAGGCCTTACACGTAAATCACGTGGTTTCACGAACCTGCGCAGGTTACCATCGGTTTAGTCCTTCCACTCTCAATTAACTGCGACGTCCCAAGTCGTTTTCCCTGGCGCCATGGCTTTACAACAACGTCAACTACGTGCACAGGCTTCTAAGTGTTGTAATATGGCTTTTGCGGCCTAATAGGGACCTTGCACGTAAATCCCGCGGATCCTCGCACCCAGGCAGGTTATCATCGGTCTAGTCCTTCCATTCTTAATGCACTATGACGCGCCAAGTCGTTTTCCCTGGCGCCATGCCTTTAGAACACCGTGAACTACGTGCACAGGCTCCTAAACGCAGTAAATATGGCTTTTTACCGTCTAATAAAGGCCTTACACGTAAATCACGTGGTTCCACGTGCCTGCGCAGGTTACCATCGCTCCAGTCCTTCCACTCTCAATGAACTGCGACGTTGCAAGTCGTTTTTTCTTGGCGCCATGGCTTTAGAACACCGTCAACTACTTGCACAGGCCTCTAAAGGCTGTAATATGGCCTTTTTACGGCCTAATAAAGGCGTTACACGTAAATCACGTTGTTCCACGTGCCTGCGCAGGTTACCATCGTCTAATCCTTCCACTCTCAAAGAACTGCGACGTGCCAGTCCTTTTCCTTGGCGCCATGGCTTTAGAACACCGTCAACTACTTGCACAAGCCTCTAAAGGCTGTAATAAGGCCTTTTACGGCCTAATAAAGGTCTTACGCGTACATCACGAGGTTCCATGAGCCTGCGCAGGTTACCACCGGTTTAGTCCTTCCACTTTCAATGAACTGCGACGTCCCAAGTCCTTTTCCTTGGCGCCATGGCTTTAGAACACCGTCAACTACTTGCACAAGCCTCTAAAGGCTGTAATATGACCTTTTACGGCCTAATAAAGGCCTTGCACGTAAATCCGCGGATCCTCGCGCCCAGGCAGGTTATCATCGGACTAGTCCTTCCATTCTTAAAGCACTATGACGCGCCAAGTCGTTTTCCCTGGCGCAATGCCTTTAGAACACCGTGAAACTACGTGCACAACCCTCTAAAGGCTGTAATAAGGCCTTTTACGGCCTAATAAAGGTCTTACGCGTACATCACGAGGTTCCATGAGCCTGCGCAGGTTACCACCGGTTTAGTCCTTCCACTTTCAATGAACTGCGACGTCCCAAGTCCTTTTCCTTGGCGCCATGGCTTTAGAACACCGTCAACTACTTGCACAAGCCTCTAAAGGCTGTAATATGACCTTTTACGCCTAATAAAGGCCTTGCACGTAAATCCGCGGATCCTCGCGCCCAGGCAGGTTATCATCGGACTAGTCCTTCCATTCTTAAAGCACTATGACGCGCCAAGTCGTTTTCCTTGTGCCATGCCTTTAGAACACCGTGAACTACGTGCACAGGCTCCTAAACGCAGTAATATGGCTTTTTACCGTCTAATAAAGGCCTTACACGTAAATCCCGTAGATCCTCCCGCCCCAGGCAGGTTATCATCAGTCTAGTCCTTCCATTCTTAATGCACTATGACGCGCCATGTCGTTTTCCTTGGCGCCATGGCTTTAGAAAAGCGCTAACTACTTGCACAGGCCTCTAAAGTCTGTAATATGGCCTTTTACGATCTAATAAAGGCCTTACACGTAAATCACGTGGTTCCACGAGCCTGCGCAGGTTACCATCGGTTTAGTCCTTCCACTTCAATGAACTGCGACGTCCCAAGTAGTTTTTTCCCTGGCGCCATGGCTTTAGAACAGCGCCAACTACGTGCAAAGGCCTCTACAGGCTGTAATATGGCCTTTTACAGTCTAATAAAGGCGTTACACGTAAATCACGTTGTTCCACGTGCGTGCGCAGGTTACCATCGGTCTAGTCTTCCACTCTCAATTAACTGCGACGTCCCAAGTCGTTTTCCCCTGGCGCCATGGCTTTACAACAATGCAACTACGTGCACAGGCTTCTAAGTGTTGTAATATGGCTTTTGCGGCCTAATAGGGACCTTGCACGTAAATCCGCGATCCTCGCACCCAGGCAGGTTATCATCGGTCTAGTCCTTCCATTCTAATGCACTATGACGCGCCAAGTCGTTTTCCCTGGCCCCATGGCTTTAGAAAAGCGCCAACTACTTGCACAGGCCTCTAAAGGCTGTAATATGACCTTTTACGGCCTAATAAAGGCGTTACACGTAAATCACGTTGTTCCACGTGCCTGCGCAGGTTACCATCGGTCTAGACCTTCCACTATCAATGGACTACGACGTCTCAAATCCTTTTCCTTGGCGCCATGGCTTTAGAACACAGTCAACTACTTGCACAGGCCTCTAAAGGCTGTAATATGGCCTTTTGCGGCCTAATAAGGACCTTGCACGTAAATCCCGCGGATCCTCGCGCCCAGGCAGGTTATCATCGGACTAGTCCTTCCATTCTTAAAGCACTATGACGCGCCAAGTCGTTTTCCCTGGCGCCATGCCTTTAGAACACCGTGAACTACGTGCACAGGCTCCTAAACGCAGTAATATGGCTTTTTACCGTCTAATAAAGGCATTACACGTAAATCCCGTAGATCTCCCGCCCAGGCAGGTTATCATCAGTCTAGTCCTTCCATTCTTAATGCACTATGACGCGCCATGTCGTTTTCCTTGGCGCCATGGCTTTAGAAAAGCGCTAACTACTTGCACAGGCCTCTAAAGTCTGTAATATGGCCTTTTACGATCTAATAAAGGCCTTACACGTAAATCACGTGGTTCCACGAGCCTGCGCAGGTTACCATCGGTTTAGTCTATCCACTCTCAAAGAACTGCGACGTCCCAAGTCGTTTTCCTGGCGCCATGTCCTTAGAAGAGCGCAAACTACGTGCGCAGGCCTCTACAGGCTGTAATATGACCTATTACGGCCTAATAAAGGCGTTACACGTAAATCACGTTGTTCCACGTGCCTGCGCAGGTTACCATCGGTCTAGACCTTCCACTATCAATGGACTACGACGTCTCAAGTCCTTTTCCTTGGCGCCATTGCTTTAGAACACCGTCAACTACTTGCACAGGCCTCTAAAGGCTGTAATATGGCCTTTTACTGCCTAATAAAGGCGTTACACGTAAATAACGTTGTTCACGTGCCTGCGCAGGTTACCATCGTTCTGGTCCTTCCACTATCAATTGACTACGACGTCTCAAGTCCTTTTCCTTAGCGCCATGGCTTTAGAACACCGTCAACTACTTGCACAGGCCTCTAAAGGCTGTAATATGGCTTTTTACGGCCTAATAAAAGCCTTACACGTAAATCACGTGATTCCACGTGCCTGCGCAGGTTACGATTGCTCCAGTCTTTCCACTCTCAATGAACTGCGACGTTGCAAGTCGTTTTTCTTGGCGCCATGGCTTTAGAACACCGTCAACTACTTGCACAGGCTTCTAAGTGTTGTAATATGGTCTTTTGCGGCCTAATAAGGACCTTGCACGTAAATCCCGCGGATCCTCGCCCCAGGCAGGTTATCATCGGTCTAGTCCTTCCATTCTTAATGCACTATGACGCGCCAAGTCGTTTTCCCTGGCCCCATGGCTTTAGAAAGCGCCAACTACTTGCACAGGCCTCTAAAGGCTGTAATATGGCCTTTTACGATCTAATAAAGGCCTTACACGTAAATCACGTGGTTCCACGAGCCTGAGCAGGTTACCATCGGTTTAGTCCTTCCACTCTCAAAGAACTGCGACGTCCCAAGTCGTTTTCCCTGGCGCCATGTCCTTAGAAGAGCGCAAACTACGTGCGCAGGCCTCTACAGGCTGTAATATGACCTTTTACGGCCTAATAAAGGCGTTACACGTAAATCACGTTGTTCCACGTGCCTGCGCAGGTTACCATCGGTCTAGACCTTCCACTATCATTGGACTACGACGTCTTAAGTCCTTTTCCTTGGCGCCATGGCTTTAGAACACCGTCAACTACTTGCACAGGCCTCTAAAGGCTGTAATATGGCCTTTTACGGCCTAATAAAGGCGTTACACGTAAATAACGTTGTTCCACGTGCCTGCCCAGGTTACCATCGGTCTAGTCCTTCCACTCTCAATTGACTACGACGTTTCAAGTCCTTTTCCTTGGCGCCATGGCTTTAGAACACCGTCAACTACTTGCACATGCCTCTAAAGGCTGTAATATGGCTTTTTACGGCCTAATAAAGGCCTTACACGTAAATCACGTGGTTCCACGAGCCTGCGCAGGTTACCATCGGTTTAGTACTTCCACTCTCAATGAAATGCGATGTCCCAAGTCGTTTTCCCTGGCGCCATGGCTTTAGAACAACGTCAACTACGTGCACAGGCTTCTAAATGTTGTAATATTTTTTTGCGGCCTAATAAGGACCTTGCACGTAAATCCGCGGATCCTCGCGCCAAGGCAGGTTATCATCGGTCTAGTCCTTCCATTCTTAATGCACTATGACGCTTCAAGTCGTTTTCCCTGGCCCATGGCTTTAGAAAAGCGCCAACTACTTGCACAGTCCTCTGAAGGCTGTAATATGGCCTTTTACGATCTAATAAAGGCCTTACACGTAAATCACGTGGTTCCACGAGCCTGAGCAGGTTACCATCGGTTTAGTCCTTCCACTGTCAAAGAACTGCGACGTCCAAGTCGTTTTCCTTGGCGCCATGTCCTTAGAAGAGCGCAAACTACGTGCGCAGGCCTCTAAAGGCTGTAATATGGCCTTTTACGATCTAATAAAGGCCTTACACGTAAATCACGTGGTTCACGAGCCTGAGCAGGTTACCATCGGTTTAGTCCTTCCACTCTCAAAGAACTGCGACGTCCCAAGTCGTTTTCCCTTGCGCCATGTCCTTAGAAGAGCGCAAACTACGTGCACAGGCCTCTACAGGCTGTAATATGACCTTTTACGGCCTAATAAAGGCGTTACACGTAAATCACGTTGTTCCACGTGCCTGCGCTGGTTACCATCGGCCTAGTCCTTCCACTATCAATGGACTACGACGTCTCAAGTCCTTTTCCTTGGCGCCATGGCTTTAGAACACCATCAACTACTTGCACAGGCCTCTAAAGGCTGTAATATGGCCTTTTACGGCCTAATAAAGGCGTTACACGTAAATCACGTTGTTCCACGTGCGTGCGCAGGTTACCATCGGTCTAGTCCTTCCACTCTCAATTAACTGCGACGTCCCAAGTAGTTTTCCCTGGCGCCATGGCTTTACAACAACGTCAACTACGTGCAGAGGCTTCTAAGTGTTGTAATATGGCCTTTTGCGGCCTAATAGGGACCTTGCACGTAAATCCCGCGGATCCTCGCACCCAGGCAGGTTATCATCGGTCTAGTCCTTCCATTCTTAATGCACTATGACGCGCCAAGTCGTTTTCCCTGGCCCCATGGCTTTAGAAAAGCGCCAACTACTTGCACAGGCCTCTAAAGGCTGTAATATGACCTTTTACGGCCTAATAAAGGCGTTACACGTAAATCACGTTGTTCCACGTGCCTGCGCAGGTTACCATCGGTCTAGACCTTCCACTATCAATGGACTACGACGTCTCAAATCCTTTTCCTTGGCGCCATCGCTTTAGAACACCGTCAACTACTTGCACAGGCTTCTAAAGGCTGTAATATGGCCTTTTGCGGCCTAATAAAGACCTTGCACGTAAATCCCGCGGATCCTCGCACCCAGGCAGGTTATCATCGGTCTAGTCCTTCCATTCTTAATGCACTATGACGCGCCATGTCGTTTTCCTTGGCGCCATGGCTTTAGAAAAGCGCTAACTACTTGCACAGGCCTCTAAAGTCTGTAATATGGCCTTTTACGATCTAATAAAGGCCTTACACGTAAATCACGTGGTTCCACGAGCCTGCGCAGGTTACCATCGGTTTAGTCTATCCACTCTTAAAGAACTGCGACGTCCCAAGTCATTTTCCCTGGCGCCATGTCCTTAGAAGAGCGCAAACTACGTGCGCAGGCCTCTACAGGCTGTGATATGACCTTTTACGGCCTAATAAAGGCGTTACACGTAAATCACGTTGTTCCACGTGCCTGCGCAGGTTACCATCGGTCTAGACCTTCCACTATCAATGGACTACGACGTCTCAAGTCCTTTTCCTTAGCGCCATTGCTTTAGAACACCGTCAACTACTTGCACAGGCCTCTAAAGGCTGTAATATGGCCTTTTACGGCCTAATAAAGGCGTTACACGTAAATAACGTTGTTCCACGTGCCTGCGCATGTTACCATCGTTCTAGTCCTTCCAATATCAATTGACTACGACGTCTCAAGTCCTTTTCCTTAGCGCCATGGCTTTAGAACACCGTCAACTACTTGCACAGGCCTCTAAAGGCTGTAATATGCCTTTTTACGGCCTAATAAAGGCCTTACACGTAAATCACGTGATTCCACGTGCCTGCGCAGGTTACGATCGCTCCAGTCTTTCCACTCTCAATGAACTGCGACGTCGCAAGTCGTTTTTCTTGGCGCCATGGCTTTAGAACACCGTCAACTAATTGCACAGGCTTCTAAGTGTTGTAATATGGTCTTTTGCGGCCTAATAAGGACCTTGCACGTAAATCCCGCGGATCCTCGCGCCCAGGCAGGTTATCATCGGTCTAGTCCTTCCATTCTTAATGCACTATGACGCGCCAAGTCGTTTTCCCTGGCCCCATGGCTTTAGAAAAGCGCCAACTACTTGCACAGGCCTCTAAAGGCTGTAATATGGCCTTTTACGATCTAATAAAGGCCTTACACGTAAATCACGTGGTTCCACGAGCCTCAGCAGGTTACCATCGGTTTAGTCCTTCCACTCTCAAAGAACTGCGACGTCCCAAGTCGTTTTCCCTGGCGCCATGTCCTTAGAAGAGCGCAAACTACGTGCGCAGGTCTCTACAGGCTGTAATATGACCTTTTACGGCCTAATAAAGGCGTTACACGTAAATCACGTTGTTCCACGTGCCCGCGCAGGTTACCATCGGTCTAGACCTTCCACTATCATTGGACTACGACGTCTCAAGTCCTTTTCCTTGGCGCCATGGCTTTAGAACACCGTCAACTACTTGCACAGGCCTCTAAAGGCTGTAATATGGCCTTTTACGGCCTAATAAAGGCGTTACACGTAAATCACGTTGTTCCACGTGCCTGCGCAGGTTACCATCGGTCTAATCCTGCCACTCTCAAAGAACTGCGACGTGCCAAGTCCTTTTCCTTGGCGCCATGGCTTTAGAACACCGTCAACTACTTGCACAAGCCTCTAAAGGCTGTAATAAGGCCTTTTACGGCCTAATAAAGGTCTTACGCGTACATCACGAGGTTCCATGAGCCTGCGCAGGTTACCACCGGTTTAGTCCTTCCACTTTCAATGAACTGCGACGTCCCAAGTCCTTTTCCTTGGCGCCATGGCTTTAGAACACCGTCAACTACTTGCACAAGCCTCTAAAGGCTGTAATATGACCTTTTACGGCCTAATAAATGCCTTGCACGTAAATCCCGCGGATCCTCGCGCCCAGGCAGGTTATCATCGGACTAGTCCTTCCATTCTTAAAGCACTATGACGCGCCAAGTCGTTTTCCCTGGCGCCATGCCTTTAGAACACCGTGAACTACGTGCACAGGCTCCTAAACGCAGTAATATGGCTTTTTGCCGTCTAATAAAGGCCTTACACGTAAATCCCGTAGATCCTCCCGCCCAGGCAGGTTATCATCAGTCTAGTCCTTCCATTCTTAATGCACTATAACGCGCCATGTCGTTTTCCTTGGCGCCATGGCTTTAGAAAAGCGCTAACTACTTGCACAGGCCTCTAAAGTCTGTAATATGGCCTTTTACGATCTAATAAAGGCCTTACACGTAAATCACGTGGTTCCACGAGCCTGCGCAGGTTACCATCGGTTTAGTCCTTCCACTTTCAATGAACTGCGACGTCCCAAGTAGTTTTTCCCTGGCGCCATGGCTTTAGAAGAGCGCCAACTACGTGCAAAGGCCTCTACAGGCTGTAATATGGCCTTTTACAGTCTAATAAAGGCGTTACACGTAAATCACGTTGTTCCACGTGCGTGCGCAGGTTACCATCGGTCTAGTCCTTCCACTCTCAATTAACTGCGACGTCCCAAGTCGTTTTCCCTGGCGCCATGGCTTTACAACAACGTCAACTACGTGCACAGGCTTCTAAGTGTTGTAATATGGCCTTTTGCGGCCTAATAGGGACCTTGCACGTAAATCCCGCGGATCCTCGCACCCAGGCAGGTTATCATCGGTCTAGTCCTTCCATTCTTAATGCACTATGACGCGCCAAGTCGTTTTCCCTGGCCCCATGGCTTTAGAAAAGCGCCAACTACTTGCACAGGCCTCTAAAGGCTGTAATATGACCTTTTACGGCCTAATAAAGGCGTTACACGTAAATCACGTTGTTCCACGTGCCTGCGCAGGTTACCATCGGTCTAGTCCTTCCACTATCAATGGACTACGACGTCTCAAGTCCTTTTCCTTGGCGCCATGGCTTTAGAACACCGTCAACTACTTGCACAGGCCTCTAAAGGCTGTAATATGGCCTTTTACGATCTAATAAAGGCCTTACACGTAAATCACGTGGTTCCACGAGCCTGAGCAGGTTACCATCGGTTTAGTCCTTCCACTCTCAAAGAACTGCGACGTCCCAAGTCGTTTTCCCTGGCGCCATGTCCTTAGAAGAGCGCAAACTACGTGCGCAGGCCTCTAAAGGCTGTAATATGGCCTTTTACGATCTAATAAAGACCTTACACGTAAATCCCGTGGTTCCACGAGCCTGAGCAGGTTACCATCGGTTTAGTCCTTCCACTCTCAAAGAACTGCGACGTCCCAAGTCGTTTTCCCTTGCGCCATGTCCTTAGAAGAGCGCAAACTACGTGCACAGGCCTCTACAGGCTGTAATATGGCCTTTTACGGCCTAATAAAGGCGTTACACGTAAATCACGTTGTTCCACGTGCCTGCGCTGGTTACCATCGGCCTAGTCCTTCCACTATCAATGGACTACGACGTCTCAAGTCCTTTTCCTTGGCGCCATGGCTTTAGAACACCATCAACTACTTGCACAGGCCTCTAAAGGCTGTAATATGGCCTTTTACGGCCTAATAAAGGCCTTACACGTAAATCACGTGGTTCCACGAACCTGCGCAGGTTACCATCGGTTTAGCCCTTCCACTCTCAATTAACTGCGACGTCCCAAGTCGTTTTCCCTGGCGCCATGGCTTTACAACAACGTCAACTACGTACACAGGCTTCTAAGTGTTGTAATATGGCCTTTTGCGGCCTAATAGGGACCTTGCACGTAAATCCCGCGGATCCTCGCACCCAGGCAGGTTATCATCGGTCTAGTCCTTCCATTCTTAATGCACTATGACGCGCCAAGTCGTTTTCCCTGGCGCCATGCCTTTAGAACACCGTGAACTACGTGCACAGGCTCCTAAACGCAGTAATATGGCTTTTTACCGTCTAATAAAGGCCTTACACGTAAATCACGTGGTTCCACGTGCCTGCGCAGGTTACCATCGCTCCAGTCCTTCCACTCTCAATAAACTGCGACGTTGCAAGTCGTTTTTCTTGGCGCCATGGCTTTAGAACACCGTCAACTACTTGCACAAGCCTCTAAAGGCTGTAATATGGCCTTTTACGGCCTAATAAAGGCGTTACACGTAAATCACGTTGTTCCACGTGCCTGCGCAGGTTACCATCGGTCTAATCCTTCCACTCTCAAAGAAGTGCGACGTGCCAAGTCCTTTTCCTTGGCGCCATGGCTTTAGAACACCGTCAACTACTTGCACAAGCCTCTAAAGGCTGTAATAAGGCCTTTTACGGCCTAATAAAGGTCTTACGCGTACATCACGAGGTTCCATGAGCCTGCGCAGGTTACCACCGGTTTAGTCCTTCCACTTTCAATGAACTGCGACGTCCCAAGTCCTTTTCCTTGGCGCCATGGATTTAGAACACCGTCAACTACTTGCACAAGCCTCTAAAGGCTGTAATATGACCTTTTACGGCCTAATAAAGGCCTTGCACGTAAATCCCGCGGATCCTCGCGCCCAGGGAGGTTATCATCGGACTAGTCCTTCCATTCTTAAAGCACTATGACGCGCCAAGTCGTTTTCCCTGGCGCCATGCCTTTAGAACACCGTGAACTACGTGCACAAGCCTCTAAAGGCTGTAATAAGGCCTTTTACGGCCTAATGAAGGTCTTACGCGTACATCACGAGGTTCCATGAGCCTGCGCAGGTTACCACCGGTTTAGTCCTTCCACTTTCAATGAACTGCGACGTCCCAAGTCCTTTTCCTTGGCGCCATGGCTTTAGAACACCGTCAACTACTTGCACAAGCCTCTAAAGGCTGTAATATGACCTTTTACGGCCTAATAAAGGCCTTGCACGTAAATCCCGCAGATCCTCGCGCCCAGGCAGGTTATCATCGGACTAGTCCTTCCATTCTTAAAGCACTATGACGCGCCAAGTCGTTTTCCCTGGCGCCATGCCTTTAGAACACCGTGAACTACGTGCACAAGCCTCTAAAGGCTGTAATAAGGCCTTTTACGGCCTAATAAAGGTCTTACGCGTACATCACGAGGTTCCATGAGCCTGCGCAGGTTACCACCGGTTTAGTCCTTCCACTTTCAATGAACTGCGACGTCCCAAGTCCTTTTCCTTGGCGCCATGGCTTTAGAACACCGTCAACTACTTGCACAAGCCTCTAAAGGCTGTAATATGACCTTTTACGGCCTAATAAAGGCCTTGCACGTAAATCCCGCGGATCCTCGCGCCCAGGCAGGTTATCATCGGACTAGTCCTTCCATTCTTAAAGCACTATGACGCGCCAAGTCGTTTTCCCTGGCGCCATGCCTTTAGAACACCGTGAACTACGTGCACAGGCTCCTAAACGCAGTAATATGGCTTTTTACCGTCTAATAAAGGCCTTACACGTAAATCCCGTAGATCTTCCCGCCCAGGCAGGTTATCATCAGTCTAGTCCTTCCATTCTTAATGCACTATGACGCGCCATGTCGTTTTCCTTGGCGCCATGGCTTTAGAAAAGCGCTAACTACTTGCACAGGCCTCTAAAGTCTGTAATATGGCCTTTTACGATCTAATAAAGGCCTTACACGTAAATCACGTGGTTCCACGAGCCTGCGCAGGTTACCATCGGTTTAGTCCTTCCACTTTCAAAGAACTGCGACGTCCCAAGTAGTTTTTCCCTGGCGCCATGGCTTTAGAAGAGCGCCAACTACGTGCAAAGGCCTCTACAGGCTGTAATATGGCCTTTTACAGTCTAATAAAGGCGTTGCACGTAAATCACGTTGTTCCACGTGCGTGCGCAGGTTACCATCGGTCTAGTCCTTCCACTCTCAATTAACTGCGACGTCCCAAGTCGTTTTCCCTGGCGCCATGGCTTTACAACAATGCAACTACGTGCACAGGCTTCTAAGTGTTGTAATATGGCCTTTTGCGGCCTAATAGGGACCTTGCACGTAAATCCCGCGGATCCTCGCACCCAGGCAGGTTATCATCGGTCTAGTCCTTCCATTCTTAATGCACTATGACGCGCCAAGTCGTTTTCCCTGGCCCATGGCTTTAGAAAAGCGCCAACTACTTGCACAGGCCTCTAAAGGCTGTAATATGACCTTTTACGGCCTAATAAAGGCGTTACACGTAAATCACGTTGTTCCACGTGCCTGCGCAGGTTACCATCGGTCTAGACCTTCCACTATCAATGGACTACGACGTCTCAAATCCTTTTCCTTGGCGCCATGGCTTTAGAACACCGTCAACTACTTGCACAGGCCTCTAAAGGCTGTAATATGGCCTTTTGCGGCCTAATAAGGACCTTGCACGTAAATCCCGCGGATCCTCGCGCCCAGGCAGGTTATCATTGGACTAGTCCTTCCATTCTTAAAGCACTATGACGCGCCAAGTCGTTTTCCTTGGCGCCATGGCTTTAGAAAAGCGCCAACTACTTGCACAGGCCTCTAAAGGCTGTAATATGACCTTTTACGGCCTAATAAAGACGTTACACGTAAATCACGTTGTTCCACGTGCCTGCGCAGGTTACCATCGGTCTAGACCTTCCACTATCAATGGACTACGACGTCTCAAATCCTTTTCCTTGGCGCCATGGCTTTAGAACACCGTCAACTACTTGCACAGGCCTCTAAAGGCTGTAATATGGCCTTTTGCGGCCTAATAAGGACCTTGCACGTAAATCCCGCGGATCCTCGCTCCCAGGCAGGTTATCATGGACTAGTCCTTCCATTCTTAAAGCACTATGACGCGCCAAGTCGTTTTCCCTGGCGCCATGCCTTTAGAACACCGTGAACTACGTGCACAGGCTCCTAAACGCAGTAATATGGCTTTTTACCGTCTAATAAAGGCCTTACACGTAAATCCCGTAGATCCTCCCGCCCAGGCAGGTTATCATCAGTCTAGTCCTTCCATTCTTAATGCACTATGACGCGCCATGTCGTTTTCCTTGGCGCCATGGCTTTAGAAAAGCGCTAACTACTTGCACAGGCCTCTAAAGTCTGTAATATGGCCTTTTACGATCTAATAAAGGCCTTACACGTAAATCACGTGGTTCCACGAGCCTGCGCAGGTTACCATCGGTTTAGTCTATCCACTCTCAAAGAACTGCGACGTCCCAAGTCGTTTTCCCTGGCGCCATGTCCTTAGAAGAGCGCAAACTACGTGCGCAGGCCTCTACAGGCTGTAATATGACCTTTTACGGCCTAATAAAGGCGTTACACGTAAATCACGTTGTTCCACGTGCCTGCGCAGGTTACCATCGGTCTAGACCTTCCACTATCAATGGACTACGACGTCTCAAGTCCTTTTCCTTGGCGCCATTGCTTTAGAACACCGTCAACTACTTGCACAGGCCTCTAAAGGCTGTAATATGGCCTTTTACTGCCTAATAAAGGCGTTACACGTAAATAACGTTGTTCCACGTGCCTGCGCAGGTTACCATCGTTCTGGTCCTTCCACTATCAATTGACTACGACGTCTCAAGTCCTTTTCCTTAGCGCCATGGCTTTAGAACACCGTCAACTACTTGCACAGGCCTCTAAAGGCTGTAATATGGCTTTTTACGGTCTAATAAAAGCCTTACACGTAAATCACGTGATTCCACGTGCCTGCGCAGGTTACGATTGCTCCAGTCTTTCCACTCTCAATGAACTGCGACGTTGCAAGTCGTTTTTCTTGGCGCCATGGCTTTAGAACACCGTCAACTACTTGCACAGGCTTCTAAGTGTTGTAATATGGTCTTTTGCGGCCTAATAAGGACCTTGCACGTAAATCCCGCGGATCCTCGCGCCCAGGCAGGTTATCATCGGTCTAGTCCTTCCATTCTTAATGCACTATGACGCGCCAAGTCGTTTTCCCTGGCCCCATGGCTTTAGAAAAGCGCCAACTACTTGCACAGGCCTCTAAAGGCTGTAATATGGCCTTTTACGATCTAATAAAGGCCTTACACGTAAATCACGTGGTTCCACGAGCCTGCACAGGTTACCATCGGTTTAGTCCTTCCACTCTCAAAGAACTGCGACGTCCCAAGTCGTTTTCCCTGGCGCCATGTCCTTAGAAGAGCGCAAACTACGTGCGCAGGCCTCTACAGGCTGTAATATGACCTTTTACGGCCTAATAAAGGCGTTACACGTAAATCACGTTGTTCCACGTGCCTGCGCAGGTTACCATCGGTCTAGACCTTCCACTATCATTGGACTACGACGTCTTAAGTCCTTTTCCTTGGCGCCATGGCTTTAGAACACCGTCAACTACTTGCACAGGCCTCTAAAGGCTGTAATATGGCCTTTTACGGCCTAATAAAGGCGTTACACGTAAATAACGTTGTTCCACGTGCCTGCCCAGGTTACCATCGGTCTAGTCCTTCCACTCTCAATTGACTACGACGTTTCAAGTCCTTTTCCTTGGCGCCATGGCTTTAGAACACCGTCAACTACTTGCACATGCCTCTAAAGGCTGTAATATGGCTTTTTACGGCCTAATAAAGGCCTTACACGTAAATCACGTGGTTCCACGAGCCTGCGCAGGTTACCATCGGTTTAGTACTTCCACTCTCAATGAAATGCGATGTCCCAAGTCGTTTTCCCTGGCGCCATGGCTTTAGAACAACGTCAACTACGTGCACAGGCTTCTAAATGTTGTAATATTTTTTTGCGGCCTAATAAGGACCTTGCACGTAAATCCGGCGGATCCTCGCGCCAAGGCAGGTTATCATCGGTCTAGTCCTTCCATTCTAATGCACTATGACGCTTCAAGTCGTTTTCCCTGGCCCCATGGCTTTAGAAAAGCGCCAACTACTTGCACAGTCCTCTGAAGGCTGTAATATGGCCTTTTACGATCTAATAAAGGCCTTACACGTAAATCACGTGGTTCCACGAGCCTGAGCAGGTTACCATCGGTTTAGTCCTTCCACTGTCAAAGAACTGCGACGTCCCAAGTCGTTTTCCTTGGCGCCATGTCCTTAGAAGAGCGCAAACTACGTGCGCAGGCCTCTAAAGGCTGTAATATGGCCTTTTACGATCTAATAAAGGCCTTACACGTAAATCACGTGGTTCCACGAGCTGAGCAGGTTACCATCGGTTTAGTCCTTCCACTCTCAAAGAACTGCGACGTCCCAAGTCGTTTTCCCTTGCGCCATGTCCTTAGAAGAGCGCAAACTACGTGCACAGGCCTCTACAGGCTGTAATATGACCTTTTACGGCCTAATAAAGGCGTTACACGTAAATCACGTTGTTCCACGTGCCTGCGCTGGTTACCATCGGCCTAGTCCTTCCACTATCAATGGACTACGACGTCTCAAGTCCTTTTCCTTGGCGCCATGGCTTTAGAACACCATCAACTACTTGCACAGGCCTCTAAAGGCTGTAATATGGCCTTTTACGGCCTAATAAAGGCCTTACACGTAAATCACGTGGTTCCACGAACATGCGCAGGTTACCATCGGTTTAGTCCTTCCACTCTCAATGAACTGCGACGTTCCAAGTCGTTTTCCCTGGCGCCATGGCTTTAGAAGAGCGCAAACTACGTGCACAGCCTCTACAGGCTGTAATGTGACCTTTTACGGCCTAATAAAGGCGTTACACGTAAATCACGTTGTTCCACGTGCCTGCGCAGGTTACCATCGGTCTAGACCTTCCACTATCATTGGACTACGACGTCTTAAGTCCTTTTCCTTGGCGCCATGGCTTTAGAACACCGTCAACTACTTGCACAGGCCTCTAAAGGCTGTAATATGGCCTTTTACGGCCTAATAAAGGCGTTACACGTAAATAACGTTGTTCCACGTGCCTGCCCAGGTTACCATCGGTCTAGTCCTTCCACTCTCAATTGACTACGACGTTTCAAGTCCTTTTCCTTGGCGCCATGGCTTTAGAACACCGTCAACTACTTGCACATGCCTCTAAAGGCTGTAATATGGCTTTTTACGGCCTAATAAAGGCCTTACACGTAAATCACGTGGTTCCACGAGCCTGCGCAGGTTACCATCGGTTTAGTACTTCCACTCTCAATGAAATGCGATGTCCCAAGTCGTTTTCCCTGGCGCCATGGCTTTAGAACAACGTCAACTACGTGCACAGGCTTCTAAATGTTGTAATATTTTTTGCGGCCTAATAAGGACCTTGCACGTAAATCCGGCGGATCCTCGCGCCAAGGCAGGTTATCATCGGTCTAGTCCTTCCATTCTAATGCACTATGACGCTTCAAGTCGTTTTCCCTGGCCCCATGGCTTTAGAAAAGCGCCAACTACTTGCACAGTCCTCTGAAGGCTGTAATATGGCCTTTTACGATCTAATAAAGGCCTTACACGTAAATCACGTGGTTCCACGAGCCTGAGCAGGTTACCATCGGTTTAGTCCTTCCACTGTCAAAGAACTGCGACGTCCCAAGTCGTTTTCCTTGGCGCCATGTCCTTAGAAGAGCGCAAACTACGTGCGCAGGCCTCTAAAGGCTGTAATATGGCCTTTTACGATCTAATAAAGGCCTTACACGTAAATCACGTGGTTCCACGAGACTGAGCAGGTTACCATCGGTTTAGTCCTTCCACTCTCAAAGAACTGCGACGTCCCAAGTCGTTTTCCCTTGCGCCATGTCCTTAGAAGAGCGCAAACTACGTGCACAGGCCTCTACAGGCTGTAATATGACCTTTTACGGCCTAATAAAGGCGTTACACGTAAATCACGTTGTTCCACGTGCCTGCGCTGGTTACCATCGGCCTAGTCCTTCCACTATCAATGGACTACGACGTCTCAAGTCCTTTTCCTTGGCGCCATGGCTTTAGAACACCATCAACTACTTGCACAGGCCTCTAAAGGCTGTAATATGGCCTTTTACGGCCTAATAAAGGCCTTACACGTAAATCACGTGGTTCCACGAACATGCGCAGGTTACCATCGGTTTAGTCCTTCCACTCTCAAAGAACTGCGACGTTCCAAGTCGTTTTCCCTGGCGCCATGGCTTTAGAAGAGCGCAACTACGTGCACAGCCCTCTACAGGCTGTAATGTGACCTTTTACGGCCTAATAGGGACCTTGCACGTAAATCCCGCGGATCCTCGCACCCAGGCAGGTTATCATCGGTCTAGTCCTTCCATTCTTAATGCACTATGACGCGCCAAGTCGTTTTCCCTGGCGCCATGCCTTTAGAACACCGTGAACTACGTGCACAGGCTCCTAAACGCAGTAATATGGCTTTTTACCGTCTAATAAAGGCCTTACACGTAAATCACGTGGTTCCACGTGCCTGCGCAGGTTACCATCGCTCCAGTCCTTCCACTCTCAATGAACTGCGACGTTGCAAGTCGTTTTTCTTGGCGCCATGGCTTTAGAACACCGTCAACTACTTGCACAGGCCTCTAAAGGCTGTAATATGGCCTTTTACGGCCTAATAAAGGCGTTACACGTAAATCACGTTGTTCCACGTGCCTGCGCAGGTTACCATCGGTCTAATCCTTCCACTCTCAAAGAACTGCGACGTGCCAAGTCCTTTTCCTTGGCGCCATGGCTTTAGAACACCGTCAACTACTTGCACAAGCCTCTAAAGGCTGTAATAAGGCCTTTTACGGCCTAATAAAGGTCTTACGCGTACATCACGAGGTTCCATGAGCCTGCGCAGGTTACCACGGTTTAGTCCTTCCACTTTCAATGAACTGCGACGTCCCAAGTCCTTTCCTTGGCGCCATGGCTTTAGAACACCGTCAACTACTTGCACAAGCCTCTAAAGGCTGTAAATGACCTTTTACGGCCTAATAAAGGCCTTGCACGTAAATCCCGCGGATCCTCGCGCCCAGGCAGGTTATCATCGGACTAGTCCTTCCATTCTTAAAGCACTATGACGCGCCAAGTCGTTTTCCCTGGCGCCATGCTTTAGAACACCGTGAACTACGTGCACAAGCCTCTAAAGGCTGTAATAAGGCCTTTTACGGCCTAATAAAGGTCTTACGCGTAATCACGAGGTTCCATGAGCCTGCGCAGGTTACCACCGGTTTAGTCCTTCCACTTCAATGAACTGCGACGTCCCAAGTCCTTTTCCTTGGCGCCATGGCTTTAGAACACCGTCAACTACTTGCACAAGCCTCTAAAGGCTGTAATATGCCCTTTAAAGGCCTAATAAAGGCCTTGCACGTAAATCCCGCGGATCCTCGCGCCCAGGCAGGTTATCATCGGACTAGTCCTTCCATTCTTAAAGCACTATGACGCGCCATGTCGTTTTCCCTGGCGCCATGCCTTTAGAACACCGTGAACTACGTGCACAGGCTCCTAAACGCAGTAATATGGCTTTTTACCGTCTAATAAAGGCCTTACACGTAAATCCCGTAGATCCTCCCGCCCAGGCAGGTTATCATCAGTCCAGTCCTTCCATTCTTAATGCACTATGACGCGCCATGTCGTTTTCCTTGGCGCCATGGCTTTAGAAAAGCGCTAACTACTTGCACAGGCCTCTAAAGTCTGTAATATGGCCTTTTACGATCTAATAAAGGCCTTACACGTAAATCACGTGGTTCCACGAGCCTGCGCAGGTTACCATCGGTTTAGTCCTTCCACTTTCAAAGAACTGCGACGTCCCAAGTAGTTTTTCCCTGGCGCCATGGCTTTAGAAGAGCGCCAACTACGTGCAAAGGCATCTACAGGCTGTAATATGGCCTTTTACAGTCTAATAAAGGCGTTACACGTAAATCACGTTGTTCCACGTGCGTGCGCAGGTTACCATCGGTCTAGTCCTTCCACTCTCAATTAACTGCGACGTCCCAAGTCGTTTTCCCTGGCGCCATGGCTTTACAACAATGCAACTACGTGCACAGGCTTCTAAGTGTTGTAATATGGCCTTTTGCGGCCTAATAGGGACCTTGCACGTAAATCCCGCGGTTCCTCGCACCCAGGCAGGTTATCATCGGTCTAGTCCTTCCATTCTTAATGCACTATGACGCGCCAAGTCGTTTTCCCTGGCCCCATGGCTTTAGAAAAGCGCCAACTACTTGCACAGGCCTCTAAAGGCTGTAATATGACCTTTTACGGCCTAATAACGGCGTTACACGTAAATCACGTTGTTCCACGTGCCTGCGCAGGTTACCATCGGTCTAGACCTTCCACTATCAATGGACTACGACGTCTCAAATCCTTTTCCTTGGCGCCATGGCTTTAGAACACCGTCAACTACTTGCACAGGCCTCTAAAGGCTGTAATATGGCCTTTTACGGCCTAATAAGGACCTTGCACGTAAATCCCGCGGATCCTCGCGCCCAGGCAGGTTATCATCGGACTAGTCCTTCCATTCTTAAAGCACTATGACGCGCCAAGTCGTTTTCCCTGGCGCCATGCCTTTAGAACACCGTGAACTACGTGCACAGGCTCCTAAACGCAGTAATATGGATTTTTACCGTCTAATAAAGGCCTTACACGGAAATCCCGTAGATCCTCCCGCCCAGGCAGGTTATCATCAGTCTAGTCCTTCCATTCTTAATGCACTATGACGCGCCATGTCGTTTTCCTTGGCGCCATGGCTTTAGAAAAGCGCTAACTACTTGCACAGGCCTCTAAAGTCTGTAATATGGCCTTTTACGATCTAATAAAGGCCTTACACGTAAATCACGTGGTTCCACGAGCCTGCGCAGGTTACCATCGGTTTAGTCCTTCCACTTTCAATGAACTGCGACGTCCCAAGTAGTTTTTCTTTGGCGCCATGGCTTTAGAAGAGCGCCAACTACGTGCAAAGGCATCTACAGGCTGTAATATGGCCTTTTAAAGTCTAATAAAGGCGTTACACGTAAATCACGTTGTTCCACGTGCGTGCGCAGGTTACCATCGGTCTAGTCCTTCCACTCTCAATTAACTGCGACGTCCCAAGTCGTTTTCCCTGGCGCCATGGCTTTACAACAACGTCAACTACGTGCACAGGCTTCTAAGTGTTGTAATATGGCCTTTTGCGGCCTAATAGGGACCTTGCACGTAAATCCCGCGGATCCTCGCACCCAGGCAGGTTATCATCGGTCTAGTCCTTCCATTCTTAATGCACTATGACGCGCCAAGTCGTTTTCCCTGGCCCATGGCTTTAGAAAAGCGCCAACTACTTGCACAGGCCTCTAAAGGCTGTAATATGACCTTTTACGGCCTAATAAAGACGTTACACGTAAATCACGTTGTTCCACGTGCCTGCGCAGGTTACCATCGGTCTAGACCTTCCACTATCAATGGACTACGACGTCTCAAATCCTTTTCCTTGGCGCCATGGCTTTAGAACACCGTCAACTACTTGCACAGGCCTCTAAAGGCTGTAATATGGCCTTTTGCGGCCTAATAAGGACCTTGCACGTAAATCCCGCGGATCCTTGCGCCCAGGCAGGTTATCAATGGACTAGTCCTTCCATTCTTAAAGCACTATGACGCGCCAAGTCGTTTTCCCTAGCGCCATGCCTTTAGAACACCGTGAACTACGTGCACAGGCTCCTAAACGCAGTAATATGGCTTTTTACCGTCTAATAAAGGCCTTACACGTAAATCCCGTAGATCCTCCCGCCCAGGCAGGTTACCATCGGTCTAGACCTTCCACTATCAATGGACTACGACGTCTCAAATCCTTTTCCTTGGCGCCATGGCTTTAGAACACCGTCAACTACTTGCACAGGCCTCTAAAGTCTGTAATATGGCCTTTTGCGGCCTAATAAGGACCTTGCACGTAAATCCCGCGGATCCTCGCGCCCAGGCAGGTTATCAATGGACTAGTCCTTCCATTCTTAATGCACTATGACGCGCCATGTCGTTTTCCTTGGCGCCATGGCTTTAGAAAAGCGCTAACTACTTGCACAGGCCTCTAAAGTCTGTAATATGGCCTTTTACGATCTAATAAAGGCCTTACACGTAAATCACGTGGTTCCACGAGCCTGCGCAGGTTACCATCGGTTTAGTCCTTCCACTTTCAATGAACTGCGACGTCCCAAGTAGTTTTTCTTTGGCGCCATGGCTTTAGAAGAGCGCCAACTACGTGCAAAGGCATCTACAGGCTGTAATATGGCCTTTTAAAGTCTAATAAAGGCGTTACACGTAAATCACGTTGTTCCACGTGCGTGCGCAGGTTACCATCGGTCTAGTCCTTCCACTCTCAATTAACTGCGACGTCCCAAGTCGTTTTCCCTGGCGCCATGGCTTTACAACAACGTCAACTACGTGCACAGGCTTCTAAGTGTTGTAATATGGCCTTTTGCGGCCTAATAGGGACCTTGCACGTAAATCCCGCGGATCCTCGCACCCAGGCAGGTTATCATCGGTCTAGTCCTTCCATTCTTAATGCACTATGACGCGCCAAGTCGTTTTCCCTGGCCCCATGGCTTTAGAAAAGCGCCAACTACTTGCACAGGCCTCTAAAGGCTGTAATATGACCTTTTACGGCCTAATAAAGACGTTACACGTAAATCACGTTGTTCCACGTGCCTGCGCAGGTTACCATCGGTCTAGACCTTCCACTATCAATGGACTACGACGTCTCAAATCCTTTTCCTTGGCGCCATGGCTTTAGAACACCGTCAACTACTTGCACAGGCCTCTAAAGGCTGTAATATGGCCTTTTGCGGCCTAATAAGGACCTTGCACGTAAATCCCGCGGATCCTTGCGCCCAGGCAGGTTATCAATGGACTAGTCCTTCCATTCTTAAAGCACTATGACGCGCCAAGTCGTTTTCCCTAGCGCCATGCCTTTAGAACACCGTGAACTACGTGCACAGGCTCCTAAACGCAGTAATATGGCTTTTTACCGTCTAATAAAGGCCTTACACGTAAATCCCGTAGATCCTCCCGCCCAGGCAGGTTACCATCGGTCTAGACCTTCCACTATCAATGGACTACGACGTCTCAAATCCTTTTCCTTGGCGCCATGGCTTTAGAACACCGTCAACTACTTGCACAGGCCTCTAAAGTCTGTAATATGGCCTTTTGCGGCCTAATAAGGACCTTGCACGTAAATCCCGCGGATCCTCGCGCCCAGGCAGGTTATCAATGGACTAGTCCTTCCATTCTTAAAGCACTATGACGTCCCAAGTAGTTTTTCCTTGGCGCCATGGCTTTAGAAAAGCGCTAACTACTTGCACAGGCCTCTAAAGTCTGTAATATGGCCTTTTACGATCTAATAAAGGCCTTACACGTAAATCACGTGGTTCCACGAGCCTGCGCAGGTTACCATCGGTTTAGTCTATCCACTCTCAAAGAACTGCGACGTCCCAAGTCGTTTTCCCTGGCGCCATGTCCTTAGAAAAGCGCAAACTACGTGCGCAGGCCTCTACAGGCTGTAATATGACCTTTTACGGCCTAATAAAGGCGTTACACGTAAATCACGTTGTTCCACGTGCCTGCGCAGGTTACCATCGGTCTAGACCTTCCACTATCAATGGACTACGACGTCTCAAGTCCTTTTCCTTGGCGCCATTGCTTTAGAACACCGTCAACTACTTGCACAGGCCTCTAAAGGCTGTAATATGGCCTTTTACTGCCTAATAAAGGCGTTACACGTAAATAACGTTGTTCCACGTGCCTGCGCAGGTTACCATCGTTCTGGTCCTTCCACTATCAATTGACTACGACGTCTCAAGTCCTTTTCCTTAGCGCCATGGCTTTAGAACACCGTCAACTACTTGCACAGGCCTCTAAAGGCTGTAATATGGCTTTTTACGGCCTAATAAAAGCCTTACACGTAAATCACGTGATTCCACGTGCCTGCGCAGGTTACGATTGCTCCAGTCTTTCCACTCTCAATGAACTGCGACGTTGCAAGTCGTTTTTCTTGGCGCCATGGCTTTAGAACACCTTCAACTACTTGCACAGGCTTCTAAGTGTTGTAATATGGTCTTTTGCGGCCTAATAAGGACCTTGCACGTAAATCCCGCGGATCCTCGCGCCCAGGCAGGTTATCATCGGTCTAGTCCTTCCATTCTTAATGCACTATGACGCGCCAAGTCGTTTTCCCTGGCCCCATGGCTTTAGAAAAGCGCCAACTACTTGCACAGGCCTCTAAAGGCTGTAATATGGCCTTTTACGATCTAATAAAGGCCTTACACGTAAATCACGTGGTTCCACGAGCCTGAGCAGGTTACCATCGGTTTAGTCCTTCCACTCTCAAAGAACTGCGACGTCCCAAGTCGTTTTCCCTGGCGCCATGTCCTTAGAAGAGCGCAAACTACGTGCGCAGGCCTCTACAGGCTGTAATATGACCTTTTACGGCCTAATAAAGGCGTTACACGTAAATCACGTTGTTCCACGTGCCTGCGCAGGTTACCATCGGTCTAGACCTTCCACTATCATTGGACTACGACGTCTTAAGTCCTTTTCCTTGGCGCCATGGCTTTAGAACACCGTCAACTACTTGCACAGGCCTCTAAAGGCTGTAATATGGCCTTTTACGGCCTAATAAAGGCGTTACACGTAAATAACGTTGTTCCACGTGCCTGCCCAGGTTACCATCGGTCTAGTCCTTCCACTCTCAATTGACTACGACGTTTCAAGTCCTTTTCCTTGGCGCCATGGCTTTAGAACACCGTCAACTACTTGCACATGCCTCTAAAGGCTGTAATATGGCTTTTTACGGCCTAATAAAGGCCTTACACGTAAATCACGTGGTTCCACGAGCCTGCGCAGGTTACCATCGGTTTAGTACTTCCACTCTCAATGAAATGCGATGTCCCAAGTCGTTTTCCCTGGCGCCATGGCTTTAGAACAACGTCAACTACGTGCACAGGCTTCTAAATGTTGTAATATTTTTTTGCGGCCTAATAAGGACCTTGCACGTAAATCCGGCGGATCCTCGCGCCAAGGCAGGTTATCATCGGTCTAGTCCTTCCATTCTTAATGCACTATGACGCTTCAAGTCGTTTTCCCTGGCCCCATGGCTTTAGAAAAGCGCCAACTACTTGCACAGTCCTCTGAAGGCTGTAATATGGCCTTTTACGATCTAATAAAGGCCTTACACGTAAATCACGTGGTTCCACGAGCCTGAGCAGGTTACCATCGGTTTAGTCCTTCCACTCTCAAAGAACTGCGACGTCCCAAGTCGTTTTCCTTGGCGCCATGTCCTTAGAAGAGCGCAAACTACGTGCGCAGGCCTCTAAAGGCTGTAATATGGCCTTTTACGATCTAATAAAGGCCTTACACGTAAATCACGTGGTTCCACGAGCCTGAGCAGGTTACCATCGGTTTAGTCCTTCCACTCTCAAAGAACTGCGACGTCCCAAGTCGTTTTCCCTTGCGCCATGTCCTTAGAAGAGCGCAAACTACGTGCACAGGCCTCTACAGGCTGTAATATGACCTTTTACGGCCTAATAAAGGCGTTACACGTAAATCACGTTGTTCCACGTGCCTGCGCTGGTTACCATCGGCCTAGTCCTTCCACTATCAATGGACTACGACGTCTCAAGTCCTTTTCCTTGGCGCCATGGCTTTAGAACACCATCAACTACTTGCACAGGCCTCTAAAGGCTGTAATATGGCCTTTTACGGCCTAATAAAGGCCTTACACGTAAATCACGTGGTTCCACGAACCTGCGCAGGTTACCATCGGTTTAGTCCTTCCACTCTCAAAGAACTGCGACGTTCCAAGTCGTTTTCCCTGGCGCCATGGCTTTAGAAGAGCGCCAACTACGTGCACAGCCCTCTACAGGCTGTAATGTGACCTTTTACGGCCTAATAAAGGCGTTACACGTAAATCACGTTGTTCCACGTGCCTGCGCAGGTTACCATCGGTCTAATCCTTCCATTCTCAATGGACTACGACGTTTCAAGTCCTTTTCCTTGGCGCCATGGCTTTAGAACACCGTCAACTACTTGCACAGCCTCTAAAGGCTGTAATATGGCCTTTTACGGCCTAATAAAGGCTTACACGTAAATCACGAGGTTCCACGAGCCTGCGCAATTTACCACGGCTTAGTCCTTCCAGTTCAATGAACTGCGACGTCCCAAGTCCTTTTCCTTGGCGCCATGGCTTTAGAACACCGTCAACTACTTGCACAAGCCTCTAAAGGCTGTAATATGACCTTTTACGGCCTAATAAAGGCCTTACACGTAAATCACGTGGTTCCACGAGCCTGCGCAGGTTACCATCGGTTTAGTCCTTCCACTTCAATGAACTGCGACGTCCCAAGTCGTTTTCCCTGGCGCCATGGCTTTAGAAGAGCGCCAACTACGTGCAAAGGCCTCTACAGGCTGTAATATGGCCTTTTACGGTCTAATAAAGGCGTTACACGTAAATCACGTTGTTCCACGTGCCTGCGCAGGTTACCATCGGTCTAGTCCTTCCACTCTCAATGAACTGCGACGTCCCAAGTCGTTTTCCCTGGCGCCATGGCTTTAGAACACCGTCAACTACTTGCACAGGCCTCTAAAGGCTGTAATATGGCCTTTTACGGCCTAATAAAGGCGTTACACGTAAATCACGTGGTTCCACGAGCCTGCGCAGGTTACCATCGGTTTAGTCCTTCCACTCTCAATGAACTGCGATGTCCCAAGTTGTTTCCCTGGCGCCATGGCTTTACAACACCGTCAACTACTTGCACAGGCCTCTAAAGGCTGTAATATGGCCTTTTACGGCCTAATAAAGGCGTTACACGTAAATCACGTGGTTCCACGAGCCTGCGCAGGTTATCATCGGTTTAGTCCTTCCACTCTCAATGACTGCGACGTCCCAAGTGTTTTCCCATGGCTTTAAACAACGTCAACTACGCCCACAGGCCTCTAAATGTAATATGGCCTTTTGCGGCCTAATAAGGACCTTGCACGTAAATCCGTGGATCCTGCGCTCAGGCAGGTTATCATCTGCTAGTCCTTCATTCTTAACGCACTATGACGCGCCAAGTCGTTTTCCTGGCGCCATGGCTTTAGAACACCGTGAACTACGTGCACAGGCTCCTAAACGGCTGTAATATGGCCTTTTACCGTCTAATAAAGGCTTACACTAAATCACGTGGTTCCACGTGCCTGCGCAGGTTACCATCGCTCCAGTCCTTCCACTCTCAATGAACTGCGACGTTCCAAGTCATTTTCTTGGCGCCATGGCTTTAGAACACCGTCAACTACTTGCACAGGCCTCTAAAGGCTGTAATATGGCCTTTTACGGCCTAATAAAGGTGTTACACGTAAATCCCGTGGATCCGCGCCCAGGCAGGTTACATCGGTCTAGTCCTTCCATTCTTAATGCACTATGACGCGCCAAGTCGTTTTCCTGGCCCATGGCTTTAGAAAAGCGCAACTACTTGCACAGGCTCTAAAGGCTGTAATATGGCCTTTTACGATCTAATAAAGGCCTTACACGTAAATCACGTGTTCCACGAACCTGAGCAGATTACCATCGGTTTAGTCCTTCCACTCTCAAAGAACTGCGACGTCCAAGTCGTTTTCCTGGCGCCATGTCCTTAGAAGAGCGCAACTACGTGCGCAGGCCTCTACAGGCTGTAATATGGCCTTTTACGGCCTAATAAAGGCGTTACACGTAAATCACGTTGTTCCACGTGCCTGCGCAGGTTACCATCGGTCTAGTCCTTCCACTCTCAATGACTACGACGTTTCAAGTCCTTTTCCTTGGCGCCATGGCTTTAGAACACCGTCAACTACTTGCACAAGCCTCTGAAGGTGTAATATGGCCTTTTACGGCCTAATAAAGGCCTTACACGTACATCACGAGGTTCCACGAGCCTGCGCAGGTTACCACCGGCTAGTCCTTCCACTTTCAATGAACTGCGACGTCCCAAGTCCTTTTCCTTGACGCCATGGCTTTAGAACACCGTCAACTACTTGCACAAGCCTCTAAAGACTGTAATATGACTTTTTACGGCCTAATAAAGGCCTCACACGTATACCACGAGGTTCCACGAGCCTGCGCAGGTTACCATCGGTTTAGTCCTTCCACTTTCAATGAACTGCGACGTCCCAAGTCGTTTTCCCTGGCGCCATGGTTTAGAAGAGCGCCAACTACGTGCAAAGGCTCTACAGGCTGTAATATGGCCTTTTACAGTCTAATAAAGGCGTTACACGTAAATCACGTTGTTCCACGTGCGTGCGCAGGTTACCATCGGTCTAGTCCTTCCACTCTCAATGAACTGCGACGTCCCAAGTCATTTTCCCTTGGCGCCATGGCTTTAGAACACCGTCAACTACTTGCACAGGCCTCTAAAGGCTGTAATATGGCTTTTTAAGGCCTAATAAAGGCGTTACAAGCCCTGACCGTTAAAATCAAGTGGTTCCACGAGCCTGCGCAGGTTACATCGGTTTAGTCCTTCCACTCTCAATGAACTACGACGTCTCAAGTCCTTTTCCTTGGCGCCATGGCTTTAGAACACCGTTCAACTACTTGCACAGGCCGTTAAAGGCTATAATATGGCCTTTTACGGACTAATAAAGTCCTCACTAAATCACGTGTTCCACGAGCCTGCGCAGTTACCATCGGTTAGTCCTTCCACTCTCAATGACTACGACGTCTCAAGTCCCTTTCCTTGGCGCCATGGCCTTTAGAACACCGTCAACTACTTGCACAGGCCTCTAAAGCTGTATATGGCTTTTACGCCTAATAAAGGCCTACACGTAAATCACGTGGTTCCACGAGCCTGCGGCAGGTTACCATCGGTTTAGTCCTTCACTCTCATAACTGCGACTATGCGCTGCCCAAATCGTTTTCCCTGGCGCCATGCTTTAAACAGACGTCAACTACGTGCACAGGCCTCTAAATGTCTGTAATATTGCCTTTTCGGCCTAATAAGGACCTTGCACGTAAATACCGTGGATCTCTCGGCCCAGGCAGTTACATCGGTCTAGTCCTTCCATTCTTAATGCACTATACGCGCCAAGTCGTTTTCCCTGGCGCATGGCTTTAGAACAGCGACACTACGTGCACAGGCTCCTAAACGCTAGTAATATGGCCTTTTACCGCTCTAATAAAGGCCTTACACGTAAATCACGTGTTCCACGTGCCTGCGCAGGTTACCATCGGTCTAAGTCCTTCCACTCTCAAAAATGATCTCATCTCCCAATGTTTTCCTTGGCGCCATGGCTTTAGAACACCGTCAACTACTTGCACAGGCCTCTAAAGGCTGTAATATGGCCTTTTAGTCGCCTATAAAGGCTTCAGTTACTTCACACGTATACCAATCAATTCTCAAAGAACTGCGACGTCCCAAGTCGTTTTTCCTGGCGCCATGTCCTTAGAAGAGCGCAAACTACGTGCGCAGGCCTCTAAAGGCTGTAATATGGCCTTTTACGATCTAATAAAGGCCTTACACGTAAATCACGTGGTTCCACGAGCCTGAGCAGGTTACCATCGGTTTAGTCCTTCCATTCTTAATGCACTATGACGCGCCAAGTCGTTTTCCCTTGCGCCATGCCTTAGAAGAGCGCCAACTACTTGCACAGGCCTCTAAAGGCTGTAATATGGCCTTTCACGATCTAATAAAGACCTTACACGTAAATCACGTGGTTCCACGAGCCTGCGCAGGTTACCATCGGTTTAGTCTTTCCACTCTCAAAGAACTGCGACGTCCCAAGTCGTTTTCCTTGGCGCCATGTCCTTAGAAGAGAGCAAACTACGTGCGCAGGCCTCTACACGCTGTAATATGACCTTTTACGGTCTAATAAAGGCGTTACATGTAAATCACGTTGTTCCACGTGCCTGCGCAGGCTACCATCGCTCCAGTCCTTCCACTCTCAATGAACTGCGACGTCCCAAGTCGTTTTTCTTGGCGCCATGGCTTTAGAACACCGTCAAATACTTGCACAGGCCTCTAAAGGCTGTAATATGGCCTTTTACGGCCTAATAAAGGCGTTACACGTAAATCACGTGGTTCCACGAGCCTGCGCACGTTACCATCGGTTTAGTACTTCCACTCTCAATGAACTGCGACGTCCCAAGTTGTTTTCCATGGCGCCATGGCGCCATGGCTTTACAACAACGTCAACTACGTGCACAGGCTTCTAAATGTTGTAATATGGCCTTTTGCGGCCTAATAAGGACCTTGCACGTAAATCCGCGGATCCTCGCTCCCGGGCAGGTTATCATCGGTCTACTCCTTCCATTCTTAATGCACTATGACGCGCCAAGTCGTTTTCCCTGGCCCCATGGCTTTAGAAAAACGCCAACTACTTGCTCAGGCCTCTAAAGGCTGTAATATGGCCTTTCACGATCTAATAAAGGCCTTACACGTAAATCACGTTGTTCCACGAGCCTGCGCAGGTTACCATCGGTTTAGTCTTTCCACTCTCAAAGAACTGCGACGTCCCAAGTCGTTTTCCCTGGCGCCATGTCCTTAGAAGAGCGCAAACTACGTGCGCAGGCCTCTACACGCTGTAATATGACCTTTTACGGCCTAATAAAGGCGTTACACGTAAATCACGTTGTTCCACGTGCCTGCGCAGGTTACCATCGGTCTAGACCTTCCACTATCAATGGACTACGACGTCTCAGGTCCTTTTCTTTGGCGCCATGGCTTTAGAACACCGTCACCTACTTGCACAGGCCTCTGAAGGCTGTAATATGGCCTTTTGCGGCCTAATAAGGACGCTGCACGTAAATCCCGTGGGATCTCGCGCCTAGGCAGGTTATCATCGGTCTAGTCCTTCCACTCTCAATGAACTGCGACGTCCCAAGTCGTTTTCCCTCGCGCTATGGCTTTAGAAGAGCGCCAAATACATGCACAGGCCTCTAAAGGCCGTAATATGGCTTTTTACGGCCTGATAAAGGCCTTACACGTAAATGACGTGGTTCTACGAGCCTGCGCAGGTTACCATCGGTCTAGTCCTTCCACTCTCAATGAACTACGACGTCTCAAGTCCTTTTCCTTGGCGCCATGGCTTTAGAACACCGTCAACTACTTGCACAGGCCTCTAAATGCTGTAATATGGGCTTTTACGGCCTAATAAAGGCGTTACACGTAAATCACGTTGTTCCACGTGCCTGCGCAGGTTAACATCGGTCTAGTCCTTCCACTCTCAATGAACAGCGACCTCCCAAGTCGTTTTCCCTGGCCCCATGGCTTTAGAAAAGCGCCAACTACTTGCACAGGCCTCTAAAGGCTGTAATATGGCCTTTTACGACATAATAAAAGCCTTACACGTAAATCACATGGTTCCACGAGCCTGAGCAGGTTACCATCGATTTAAACCTTCCACTCCCAATGAACTGCGACGTTCCAAGTCGCTTTCCCTGGCGCCATGGCTTTAGAAGAGCGCCAACTACGTGCACAGGCCTCTACAGGCTGTAATGTGGCCTTTCACCGCATAATAAAGGCGTTACACGTAAATCACGTGGTTCCACGTGCCTACGCAGGTTACCATCGGTCCAGTCCTTCCACTCTCAATGAACTGCGACGTCCCAAGTCGTTTTCCCTGGCGCCATGGCTTTAGAAGACCGCCAACTACGTGCACAGGCCTCTAAAGGCTGTAATATGGCCTTTTACGACCTAATAAAGCCTTACACGTAAATCAGTGGTTCCACGAGCCTGCGCAGGTTACCATCGGTTTAGTCCTTCCACTCTCAATGAACTACGACGTCTCAAGTCCTTTTCCTTGGCGCCATGGCTTTAGAACACCGTCAACTACTTGCACAGGCCAGTAAAGGCTATAATATGGCCTTTTACGGACTAATAAAGTCCTTACACGTAAATCACGTGGTTCCACGAGCCTGCGCAGGTTACCATCGGTTTAGTCCTTCCACTCTCAATGGACTACGACGTCTCAAGTCCCTTTCCTTGGCGCCATGGCCTTAGAACACCGTCAACTACTTGCACAGGCCTCTAAAGCCTGTAATATGGCTTTTTACGGCCTAATAAAGGCCTTACACGTAAATCACGTGGTTCCACGAGCCTGCGCAGGTTACCATCGGTTTAGTCCTTCCACTCTCAATGAACTGCGACGTCCCAAATCATTTTCCCTGGCGCCATGGCTTTACAACAACGTCAACTACGTGCACAGGCTTCTAAATGTTGTAATATGGCCTTTTGCGGCCTAATAAGGACCTTGCACGTAAATACCGTGGATCCTCGCGCCCAGGCAGGTTATCATCGGTCTAGTCCTTCCATTCTTAATGCACTATAACGCGCCAAGTCGTTTTCCCTGGCGTCATGGCTTTAGAACACCGTGAACTACGTGCACAGGCTCCTAAACGCAGTAATATGGCCTTTTACCGCCTAATAAAGGCCTTACACGTAAATCACGTGTTTCCACGTGCCTGCGCAGGTTACCATCGGTCAAGTCCTTCCACTCTCAATGAACTGCGACGTCCCAATTCGTTTTCCTTGGCGCCATGGCTTTAGAACACCGTCAACTACTTGCACAGGCCTCTAAAGGCTGTAATATGGCCTTTTACGGCCTAATAAAGGCGTTACACGTAAATCACGTTGTTCCACGTGCCTGCGCAGGTTACCATCGGTCTAGTCCTTCCACTCTCAATGAACAGCGACCTCCCAAGTCGTTTTCCCTGGCCCCATGGCTTTAGAAAAGCGCCAACTACTTGCACAGGCCTCTAAAGGCTGTAATATGGCCTTTTACGACATAATAAAAGCCTTACACGTAAATCACATGGTTCCACGAGCCTGAGCAGGTTACCATCGATTTAAACCTTCCACTCCCAATGAACTGCGACGTTCCAAGTCGCTTTCCCTGGCGCCATGGCTTTAGGAGAGCGCCAACTACGTGCACAGGCCTCTACAGGCTGTAATGTGGCCTTTCACCGCATAATAAAGGCGTTACACGTAAATCACGTGGTTCCACGTGCCTACGCAGGTTACCATCGGTCCAGTCCTTCCACTCTCAATGAACTGCGACGTCCCAAGTTGTTTTCCCTGGCGCCATGGCTTTAGAAGACCACCAACTACGTGCACAGGCCTCTAAAGTCTGTAATATGGCCTTTTACGACCTAATAAAAGCCTTACACGTAAATCACGTGGTTCCACGAGCCTGCGCAGGTTACCATCGGTTTAGTCCTTCCACTCTCAATGATCTACGACGTCTCAAGTCCTTTTCCTTGGCGCCATGGCTTTAGAACACCGTCAACTACTTGCACAGGCCAGTAAAGGCTATAATATGGCCTTTTACGGACTAATAAAGGCCTTACACGTAAATCACGTGGTTCCACGAGCCTGCGCAGGTTACCATCGGTTTAGTCCTTCCACTCTCAATGGACTACGACGTCTCAAGTCCCTTTCCTTGGCGCCATGGCCTTAGAACACCGTCAACTACTTGCACAGGCCTCTAAAGCCTGTAATATGGCTTTTTACGGCCTAATAAAGGCCTTACACGTAAATCACGTGGTTCCACGAGCCTGCGCAGGTTACCATCGGTTTAGTCCTTCCACTCTCAATGAACTGCGACGTCCCAAGTCATTTTCCCTGGCGCCATGGCTTTACAACAACGTCAACTACGTGCACAGGCTTCTAAATGTTGTAATATGGCCTTTTGCGGCCTAATAAGGACCTTGCACGTAAATACCGTGGATCCTCGCGCCCAGGCAGGTTATCATCGGTCTAGTCCTTCCATTCTTAATGCACTATAACGCGCCAAGTCGTTTTCCCTGGCGTCATGGCTTTAGAACACCGTGAACTACGTGCACAGGCTCCTAAACGCAGTAATATGGCCTTTTACCGCCTAATAAAGGCCTTACACGTAAATCACGTGTTTCCACGTGCCTGCGCAGGTTACCATCGGTCAAGTCCTTCCACTCTCAATGAACTGCGACGTCCCAATTCGTTTTCCTTGGCGCCATGGCTTTAGAACACCATCAACTTCTTGCACAGGCCTCTAAAGGCTGTAATATGGCCTTTTACGGCCTAATAAAGGCGTTACACGTAAATCACGTTGTTCCACGTGCCTGCGCAGGTTACCATCGGTCTAGTCCTTCCACTCTCAATGAACAGCGACGTCCCAAGTCGTTTTCCCTGGCCCCATGGCTTTAGAAAAGCGCCAACTACTTGCACAGGCCTCTAAAGGCTGTAATATGGCCTTTTACGACATAATAAAAGCCTTACACGTAAATCACATGGTTCCACGAGCCTGAGCAGGTTACCATCGATTTAAACCTTCCACTCCAATGAACTGCGACGTTCCAAGTCGCTTTCCCTGGCGCCATGGCTTTAGGAGAGCGCCAACTACGTGCACAGGCCTCTACAGGCTGTAATGTGGCCTTTCACCGCATAATAAAGGCGTTACACGTAAATCACGTGGTTCCACGTGCCTGCGCAGGTTACCATCGGTCCAGTCCTTCCACTCTCAATGAACTGCGACGTCCCAAGTTGTTTTCCCTGGCGCCATGGCTTTAGAAGACCACCAACTACGTGCACAGGCCTCTAAAGTCTGTAATATGGCCTTTTACGACCTAATAAAAGCCTTACACGTAAATCACGTGGTTCCACGAGCCTGCGCAGGTTACCATCGGTTTAGTCCTTCCACTCTCAATGAACTACGACGTCTCAAGTCCTTTTCCTTGGCGCCATGGCTTTAGAACACCGTCAACTACTTGCACAGGCCAGTAAAGGCTATAATATGGCCTTTTACGGACTAATAAAGGCCTTACACGTAAATCACGTGGTTCCACGAGCCTGCGCAGGTTACCATCGGTTTAGTCCTTCCACTCTCAATGGACTACGACGTCTCAAGTCCCTTTCCTTGGCGCCATGGCCTTAGAACACCGTCAACTACTTGCACAGGCCTCTAAAGCCTGTAATATGGCTTTTTACGGCCTAATAAAGGCCTTACACGTAAATCACGTGGTTCCACGAGCCTGCGCAGGTTACCATCGGTTTAGTCCTTCCACTCTCAATGAACTGCGACGTCCAAGTCATTTTCCCTGGCGCCATGGCTTTACAACAACGTCAACTACGTGCACAGGCTTCTAAATGTTGTAATATGGCCTTTTGCGGCCTAATAAGGACCTTGCACGTAAATACCGTGGATCCTCGCGCCCAGGCAGGTTATCATCGGTCTAGTCCTTCCATTCTTAATGCACTATAACGCGCCAAGTCGTTTTCCCTGGCGTCATGGCTTTAGAACACCGTGAACTACGTGCACAGGCTCCTAAACGCAGTAATATGGCCTTTTACCGCCTAATAAAGGCCTTACACGTAAATCACGTGTTTCCACGTGCCTGCGCAGGTTACCATCGGTCAAGTCCTTCCACTCT
Source organism: Hydractinia echinata (assembly GCA_030067915.1). NCBI lineage: Eukaryota > Metazoa > Cnidaria > Hydrozoa > Anthoathecata > Hydractiniidae > Hydractinia > Hydractinia echinata. The sequence goes on from JASGCC010000820.1 coordinate 45,257, forward strand.
CAATGAACTGCGACGTCCCAAGTCGTTTTCCTTGGCGCCATGGCTTTAGAACACCGTCAACTACTTGCACAGGCCTCTAAAGGCTGTAATATGGCCTTTTACGGCCTAATAAAGGCGTTACACGTAAATCACGTTGTTCCACGTGCCTGCGCAGGTTACCATCGGTCTAGTCCTTCCACTCTCAATGAACTGCGACGTCCCAAGTCGTTTTCCCTGGCGCCATGGCTTTAGAAGAGCGCCAACTACGTGCACAGGCCTCTACAGGCTGTAATATGGCCTTTTACCGCCTAATAAAGGCGTTACACGTAAATCACGTGGTTCCACGTGCCTGCGCAGGTTACCATCGGTCCAGTCCTTCCACTCTCAATGAACTGCGACGTCCCAAGTTGTTTTCCCTGGCGCCATGGCGTTAGAAGACCGCCAACTACGTGCACAGGCCTCTACAGGCTGTAATGTGGCCTTTCACCGCCTAATAAAAGCATTACACGTAAATGACGTGGTTCTACGAGCCTACGCAGGTTACCATCGGTCTAGTCCTTCCACTCTCAATGGACTACGACGTCTCAAGTCCTTTTCCTTGACGCCATGGCTTTAGAACACCGTCAACTACTTGCACAGGCCTGTAAAGGCTGTAATATGGCCTTTTACGGACTAATAAAGGCCTTACACGTAAATCACGTGGTTCCACGAACCTGCGCAGGTTACCATCGGTTTAGTCCTTCCACTCTCAAAGAACTGCGACGTCCCAAGTCGTTTTCCCTGGCGCCATGGCTTTAGAGGAGCGCAAACTACGTGCACAGGCCTCTACAGGCTGTAATATGACCTTGTACGGCCTAATAAAGGCGTTACACGTAAATCACGTTGTTTCACGTGCCTCCGCAGGTTACCATCGGTCTAGTCCTTCCACTCTCAATGGACTACGACGTCTCAAGTCCCTTTCCTTGGCGCCATGGCTTTAGAACACCGTCAACTACTTGCACAAGCATCTAAAGATTTTAATATGGCCTTTTCCGGCCTATAATCACCTTGCACGTAAATCCTGCGGTTCCACGTGCCCAGGCAGGTTTTCATCGGTCTAGTCCTTCTACTATCAATTGACTACGACGTCCCAAGTCGTATTCCTTGGCGCCATCGCTTTAGAACAGCGTCAGATACTTGCACAGGCCTCTAAATACTGTAATATGGCCTTTTACGGCCTAATAAAGGCCTTACACGTAAATCACGTGGTTCACGAGCCTGCGCAGGCTGCCATCGGTTTAGTCCTTCCACTCTCAACGAACTGCGACGTCTCAAGTGGTTTTCCCTGGCGCAATGGCTTTCCAACAACGTCAACTACGTGCACAGGCTTCTAAATGTTGTAATATGGCCTTTTGCGGCGTAATAAGGACCTTGCACCTAAATCCCGTGGATCCACGCGCCCAGGCAGATTATCATCGGCCTAATCCTTCCATTTTTAATGCACTACGACGTCGCAAGTCGTTTTCCCTGACGCCATGGCTTTAGAACACCGTGAACTACGTGCACAGGCTCCTAAACGCAGTAACATGGCCTTTTACCGCCTAATAAAGGCCTTACACGTAAATCACGTGGTTCCACGTGCCTGCGCAGGTTACCATCGGTCCAGTCCTTCCACTCTCAATGAACTGCGAGGTCCCAAGTCGTTTTCCCTTGGCGCCATGGCTGTAATATGGCCTTTTACGGCCAAATAAAGGCGTTACACGTAAATAACGTTGTTCCACGTGCCTGGGCAGGTTACCATCGGTTCAGTCTTTCCACTTTCAATGAACTGCGACGTCCCAAGTCGTTTTCCCTGGCGCCCTAGCTTTAGAATAGCGCCAACTGCGTGCACAGGCCTCTACAGGCTGTAATATGGCCTTTTACGGTCTAATAAAGGCGTTACACGTAAATCACGCTGTTCCACGTGCCTGCGCAGTTTACCGTCGGTCTAGTCCTTCCACTCGCAATGGACTACGACGTCTCAAGTCCTTTTCCTTGGCGCCATGGCTTTAGAACACCGTCAACTACTTGCACAGGCCTCTAAATGCTGTAATATGGCCTTTTACGGCCTAATAAAAGCGTTACACGTAAATCACGTTGTTCCACGTGCCTGCACAGGTTACCATTGGTCTACTCCTTCCTCTCTCAATGAACAGCGACGTACCAAGTTGTTTTCCCTGGCCCCATGGCTTTAGAAAAGCGACAACTACTTGCACAGGCCTCTAAGGGCTGTAATATGCCCTTTTACCACCTAATAAAGGCCTTACACGTAAATCACGTGGTTCCACGAGCCTGCGCAGGTTACCCTCGCTCTAGTCCTTCCACTCTTAATAGACTATGATGTCCCAAGTCATTTTCCTTGTCCCTTTGTCTTTAAAACACCGTCAACTACGTGCACAGGTCTCTGAAGTCTGTAATATAGATTTTTGCGGCCTAATCAAGGTCTTACACGTAAATCACGTTGTTCCACGTGCCTGCGCAGGTTACCATCGGTCTAGTCCTTCCACTCTCAATGAACAGCGACGTCCCAAGTCGTTATCCCTGGCCCCATGGCTTTAGAAAAGCGCCAACTACTTGCACAGGCCTGTAAAGGCTGTAATATCGCCTTTTACGGACTAATAAAGGCCTTACACGTAAATCACGTGGTTCCACGAACCTGCGCAGGTTACCATCGGTTTAGTCCATCCACTTTCAATGAACTGCGACGTCCCAATTCGTTTTCCCTGGCACCCTGGCTTTAGAAGAGCGCCAACTGCATGCACAGGCCTCCACAGGTTGTAATATGGCCTTTTACGGTCTAACAAAGGCGTTACACGTAAATCACGTTGTTCCACGTGCCTACGCAGGTTACCGTCGGTCTAGTCCTTCCACTCTCAATGGAATACGGCGTCTCAAGTCCTTTTTTTTGGCGCCATGGCTTTAGAACATCTTGAACTACTTGCACAGGCCTCTAAATGCTGTAATATGGCCTTTTACGGCCTAATAAAGGCTTTACACGTAAATCACGTTGTTCCACGTGCCTGCGCAGGTTACCACCGGTCTAGTCCTTCCACTCTCAATGAACAGCGACGTACCAAGTCGTTTTCCCTGACCCCATGGCTTTAGAAACGCGCCAACTACTTGCACAGGCCTCTAAAGGCTCTATGTCCTCTATGGCCTTTTACCACCTAATAAAGGCCTTACACGTAAATCACGTGGTTCCACGAGCCTGCGCAGGTTACCATCGGTCTAGTCCTTCCACTCTAATAGACTATGACGTCCCAAGTCATTTTCCTTGTCCTTTGTCTTTAGAACACCGTCAACTACGTGCACAGGCCTCTGAAGTCTGTAATATGGACTTTTGCCGCCTAATCAAGGTCTTACACGTAAATCACGTTGTTCCACGTCGCTGCGCAGGATACTATCGGTCTAGTCCTTCCACTCTCAATGCACTACGACGTCCCAAGGCGCTTTCCCTAGCGCCATGGCTTTAGCACATCGTCAACTACGTGCACAGGCTTCTAAAGATTCTAATATGGCCTTTTGCGGCCTATAAGGACCTTGCACGTAAATCCCGTGGTTCCACGTGCCCAGGCAGATTATCATCGGTCTAGTCCTTCTACTATCAATGGACTTCGACGTCCCAAGTGGTATTCCTTGGCGCCATCGCTTTAGAACACCGTCAGCTCCTTGCACAGGCCTCTAAATACTGTAATATGGCCTTTTACGGCCTAATAAAGGCCTTACACGTATATCACGTGGTTCACGAGCCTGCGCAGGTTACCATCGGTTTAGTCCTTCCACTCTCAATGAACTGCGACGTCCCAAGTCGTTTTCCCTGGCGCCATGGCTTTCCAACAACGTCAACTACGTGCACAGGCTTCTAAATGTTGTAATATGGCCTTTTGCGGCCTAATAAGGACCTTGCACGTAAATCACGTGGTTCACGAGCCTGCGCAGGTTACCATCGGTCTAGTCCTTCCACTCTCAATGGACTACGATGTCTCAAGTCCTTTTCTTTGGCGCCATGGCTTTAGAACACCGTCAACTACTTGCACAGGCCTGTAAAGGCTGTAATGTGGCTTTTTACGGCCTAATAAAGGCGTTACACGTAAATCACGTTGTTCCACGTGCCTGCGCAGGTTACCATTGGTCTAGTCCTTCCACTCTCAATTGACTAAGACGTCTCAAGTCCTTTTCCTTCGCGCCATGGCTTTAGAACACCGTCAACTACTTGCACAGGCCTCTAAAGGCTGTAATATGGCCTTTACGGCCTAATAAAGGCGTTACACGTAAATCAAGTTGTTCCACGTGCCTGCGCAGGCTACCATCGGTCTAGTCCTTCCACTCTCAAAGAACAGCGACGTACCAAGACGTTTTCTCTGGCCCCATGGCTTTAGAAACGCGCCAACTACTTGCACAGGCTTCTAAAGGCTGTAATATGGCCTTTTACCACCTAATTAAGGCCTTACACGTAAATCACGTGGTTTCACGTGCCTGCGCAGGTTACCATCAGTCTAGTCTTTCCACTCTCAATGGACTACGACGTCTCAAGTCCTTTTCCTTGGCGCCGTTGCTTTAGAACACCGTCAACTACTTGCACAGGCCTGTAAAGGCTGTAATATGGCCTTTTACTGCCTAATAAAGGCCTTACACGTAAATCACGTGGTTCCACGAGCCTGCGCAGGTTACCATCGTTTCAGTCCTTCCACTTTCATTGAACTGCGACATCCCAAGTCGTTTTCCCTGGCGCCATGGCTTTAGAAGAGCGTAAACTACGTGCACAGGCCTCTACAGGCTGTAATATGGCCTTTTACGGCCTAATAAAGGCGTTACACGTAAATCACGTGGTTCCACGAGCCTGTGCAGGTTACCATCGGTTTAGTCCTTCCACTTTCATTGAACTGCGACGTCCCAAGTCGTTTTCCTTGGCGCCATGGCTTTAGATGGGCGCAAACTACATGCACAGGTCTCTACAGGCTGTAATATGACCTTTTACGGCCTAATAAAGGCGTTACACGTAAATCACGTTGTTCCACGTGCCTCCGCAGGTTACCATCGGTCTAGTCCTTCCACTCTCAATGGACTACGACGTCTCAAGTCCTTTTCTTGTCGCCATGGCTTTAGAACACCGTCAACTACTTGCACAGGCCTCTAAGGGCCTCTAAGGGCTGTATATGGCCTTTTACGGCCTAATAAAGGCGTTACACGTAAATCACGTGGTTCCACGAGCCTGTGCAGGTTACCATCGGTTTAGTCCTTCCACTTTCAATGAACTGCGACGTCCCAAGTCGTTTTCCTTGGCGCCATGGCTTTAGAGGCGCAAACTACATGCACAGGTCTCTACAGGCTGTAATATGACCTTTTACGGCCTAATAAAGGCGTTACACGTAAATCACGTTGTTCCACGTGCCTCCGCAGGTTACCATCGGTCTAGTCCTTCCACTCTCAATGGACTACGACGTCTCAAGTCCTTTTCTTTGTCGCCATGGCTTTAGAACACCGTCAACTACTTGCACAGGCCTCTAAGGGCCTCTAAGGCTGTTATATGGCCTTTTACGGCCTAATAAAGGCGTTACACGTAAATCACGTTGTTCCACGTGCCTGCGCAGGTTACCATCGGTCTAGTCCTTCCACTCTCAATGGACTACGACGTCTCAAGTCCTTTTCCTTGGCGCCATGGCTTTAGAACACCGTCAACTACTTGCACAGGCCTCTAAGGCTGTTATATGGCCTTTTACGGCCTAATAAAGGCGTTACACGTAAATCACGTTGTTCCACGTGCCTGCGCAGGTTACCATCGGTCTAGTCCTTCCACTCTGAATGGTCTACGACGTCTCAAGTCCTTTTCCTTGGCGCCGTTGCTTTAGAACACCGTCAACTACTTGCACAGGCCTGTAAAGGCTGTAATATGGCCTTTTACGGCGTAATAAAGGCCTTACACGTAAATCACGTGGTTCCACGAGCATGCGCAGGTTACCATCGGTTCAGTCCTTCCACTTTCATTGAACTGCGACATCCCAAGTCGTTTTCCCTGGCGCCATGGCTTTAGAAGAGCGTAAACTACGTGCACAGGCCTCTACAGGCTGTAATATGACCTTTTACGGCCTAATAAAGGCGTTACACGTAAATCACGTGGTTCCACGAGCCTGTGCAGGTTACCATCGGTTTAGTCCTTCCACTTTCATTGAACTGCGACGTCCCAAGTCGTTTTCCCTGGCGCCATAGCTTTAGAAAAGCGTCAACTACGTGCATAGGCCTCTACAGGTTGTAATATGGCCTTTTACGGTTCAATAAAGGCGTTACACGTAAATCACGTTGTTCCACGTGCCTGCGCACGTTACCATCGGTCTAGTCCTTCCACTCCCAATGGACTACGACGTCTCAAGTCCTTTTCCTTGGCGCCATGGCTTTAGAAGACCGTCAACTACTTGCACAGGCCTCTAAAGGCTGTAATATGGCCTTTTACGGCCTAATAAAGGCCTTACACGTAAATCACGTGGTTCCACGAACCTGCGCAGGTTACCATCGGTCTAGTCCTTCCACTCTTATTAGACTATGACGTCCCAAGTCATTTTCCTTGTCGCTTTGTCTTTAGAACACCGTCAACTACATGCACAGGCCTCTGAAGTCTGTAATATGGACTTTTGCAGCCTAATCAAGGTCTTACACGTAAATCACGTTGTTCCACGTCGCTGCGCAGGATACTATCGGTCTAGTCCTTCCACTCTCAATGCACTACGACGTCCCAAGGCGTTTTCCCTACCGCGATGGCTTTAGCACATCGTCAACTACGTGCACAGGCTTCTAAAGATTCTAATATGGCCTTTTGCGGCCTATAAGGACCTTGCACGTAAATCCCGTGGTTCCACGTGCCCAGGCAGGTTATCATCGGTCTAGTCCTTCTACTATCAATGGACTACGACGTCCGAAGTCGTATTCCTTGGCGCCATCGCTTTAGAACACCGTCAGCTACTTGCACAGCCCTCTAAATACTGTAATATGGCGTTTTACGGCCTAATAAAGGCCTTACAAGTAAATCACGTGGTTCCACAAGCCTGCGCAGGTTACCATTGGTTTAGTCCTTCCACTATCAATGAACTGCGACGTCCCAAATTGTTTTCCCTGGCGCCATGGCTTTAGAAGAGCGTAAACTACGTGCACAGGCCTCTACAGGCTGTAATATGGCCTTTTACGGCCTAATAAAGGCGTTACACGTAAATCACGTGGTTCCACGAGCCTGTGCAGGTTACCATCGGTTTAGCCCTTCCACTTTCATTGAACTGCGACGTCCCAAGTCGTTTTCCTTGGCGCCATGGCTTTAGATGGGCGCAAACTACGTGCACAGGTCTCTACAGGCTGTAATATGACCTTTTACGGCCTAATAAAGGCGTTACACGTAAATCACGTTGTTCCACGTGCCTGCACAGGTTACCATCGGTCTAGTCCTTCCACTCTCAATGGACTACGAGTCTCAAGTCCTTTTCCTTGGCGCCATGGCTTTAGAACACCGTCAACTGCTTGCACAGGCCTCTAAGGGCTGTTATATGGCCTTTTACGGCCTAATAAAGGCGTTACACGTAAATCACGTTGTTCCACGTGCCTGCGCAGGTTACCATCGGTCTAGTCCTTCCACTCTCAATGGACTACGACGTCTCAAGTCCTTTTCCTTGGCGCCATGGCTTTAGAACACCGTCAACTACTTGCACAGGCCTCTAAGGGCTGTTATATGGTCTTTTACGGCCTAATAAAGGCGTTACACGTAAATCACGTTGTTCCACGTGCCTGCGCAGGTTACCATCGGTCTAGTCCTTCCACTCTGAATGCTCTACGACGTCTCAAGTCCTTTTCCTTGGCGCCAAGGCTTTAGAACACCGTCAACTACTTGCACAGGCCTGTAAAGGCTGTAATGTGGCTTTTACGGCCTAATAAAGGCCTTACACGTAAATCACGAGGTTCCACGATCCTGCGAAGGTTATCATCGGTTTAGTCTTCCACTTTCAATGAACTGCGACATTCCCAGTCGTTTTCCCTGGCGCCATGGCTTTAGAAGAGCGTCAACTACGTGCAAAGGCCTCTACAGGCTGTAATATGGCCTTTTACGGTTCAATAAAGGCGTTACACGTAAATCACGTTGTTCCACGTACCTGCGCAGGTTACCATCAGTCTAGTCCTTCCACTC